>JAQFVV010000440.1:0-280000 GCA_028023455.1 Epiperipatus broadwayi | reverse complement strand
TCTAAAATAATATTTACAAGATGGAAACAATTACATCATAAAAAAAAAGAAAACAAATGATTTTAAATGAATTAGAAGTTTAAAAAAATCTCTTTGAATTTCTAAATTGAAAAATGAAAATGATCAATTCAGTTTTCCATTAATGAAGAATTTTTTAAAGATATTAAATTTATTTAGATTAAATTCTATCTTGAAAGCAATCATAAAGTTCTGGATTTTAAGTTAGTTATGATACTATTTAGAATTTGTGATAATATTCATCAAAAATTCAGTTATTTTTACACCAGATTCAAAGTCATCTGAGAGAATGTTTATAAATATTTTATATTTGATTGATTTCATACTAAAATCATGTAAAATATTGTTTAAATATTTGCTATCATAATTTGTCATGTACTTTACATCAATATTAAACATGACTTTACAATGATATCATGAAAAATATTTTAAAATCTCTCAAAACAGTATCCAAAAATGGACAAAATTGAGCCAAATATCTATCAAAACAATATCCAAAAAATAGACATTGTTGAGACAAATATATCAACTTATTTTAAGCCATTGTAGTTAGTTATATATATTACTAAATAATATTATATCTCATTCATTTTACAGAAAGCAAGTAAAACATTATTAACCTATTTTTAGCTAGTTACGACTAAAAACATGATGGTTTCATGTCAGCTTCAAGTCACTCTAATTCTATCATTTTTAATGCTAGTGTTAAGATTTTGCGTTATTTTTAAAAGTTAAAAAAAGTTCTGTAAGATCCTGCCCTCTCTTGAATTATTTTACAAGTAAAAAATCAATAAAACTGACACTGAAGGAAGATGGCCATCCTTTCTTGATTCTGATTGGCTATTAAATTTTTACAACAAAGAAAATGGATTTTCAATAACTAAAGAATTACAATTTTTATTCTTTCATTTCGAAAATGATAAAAAATAGTTAAGACTTTAGCAAAAATTATTTACTTTTCCGCAATGTAAAATTGGGAAAGAAATCACTGACGTCAGCAAAATTTTTGGTTGGTAAGTAACATTCATTTTAGATTTGTCACTATTAAATATTTTTATAACTATAAATAAAAAATTATTTTTGAAAAAACTTTCATTCACTTTCATAACCTGAAAATTATTAATATACTTTTTACAAACATAACTAAAGTAAATATAATATTAAAAGATGAATATATTTTGATGCTTGAGTTTGTGAATGGACCAATTAAAAGTTAGACTTTTACCTCACTCAGCCAAAATAATCAGCAAAAAAGAGGTTAAGCAATACTTAAAGATAAGCTGAACACATTATCTTTCAATAACTCATTGCACTATATAAAGAAACTCAGTGAAAAAATTTAAAATGATACTAGCCAATGAAAATAAACCGCCATTTTGAGCCAAGTAATTATCTTGATTAAAGAAAGATTATGTTTTTGAAAGCTGGGAAATTCATCATCATAAAATTGAATGCAATGTAATAATAGATTTTATGAATATGATTAAAAATATGCAATTATTTACATCTAATATAATCTAGGTATACTGTACTTTATTAGACTATTCAAAGAGTAAAAGCAGGCACATAATAGACATAATATTTTGTCCAATAAAAATTGTAAAATAAATCAGGTATAAATAGGAGAAGGGTAACATTAAATGATAAAATGAATTTAAAACTATATGAACAAAATATCTCACTGATTTTTTTTTTTTACAAATGGAAAATAATTTTTATTTGATAAAAACCCAGAAATGTATTAGAAGCAAAAGAAAAGTAATAATAAATAATATCCATTAGCTTAGAATCCATTTTATAATTATTATTAAGCTCCTCCCTGCTTTGATCAATTTTTAAGTTTATTTGACTAAATATTATATTGAGTATAAATCCTGAATTTTATTAAGTCACTGTACAAAATAATCTGAACAAGGCTACTTTTCAGCAGTTCTGTATCAACTACATGAGTGGTCTTCACATTTTGAATAAAGGGATATGTGATATGATCAAAAATGTTGGTACAACATTGCTATTAACATGGTAATTATATAAATGAATGAATCAGATATATATTTACATAATTTACCTATGAAATATTCATTTATATATATATATATAAACAAAAAAAGACTTATAAATCCAATAAATAATATTATATTTCAACCAGAGGACTGGTTTTCATCAGAAAGAAAAAAAATACACAGTAAAATGGTGATAATCAAAAATTACAGATTTGGTAAAAGATTAAAAATTTAATAAAACCCCCTGATTGGTCACAAAATCTAACACAGAATATCTACCCAATCAATGACAAAATTCAAACAAAAAAAAAAAAAAACTACATTCCCTCCTAATCAAGCTTAAATTCTATTTAAATTAAAATAAATATAAAAATAAATATAAAAATAAAAAATCCAAAATTAAAAATTAAAATATACATATGTGCATACATAGAAAATTAAACTATGCTCACATACAAAAAATAGCTGTGCTCACTTTAATATTCATTAAAAACTAAAATACTTATACATTTTAATCAAAAATTATAGTTAGTGCAAAGTACAATAATTTATAACTAATTATTTATCTATAAACCAATTAAACACAGATATTAAACAACCATATAACCAATCTTTACATAAAAAACCTCATATAAGAAAATTTTCACATAAAAAACACACATATAGAAATCATTTAGGAGACCAGGTAACCCAGAGATGTAATAGTTCCAGTGTTCAAATTCAATCCATGTGGTTCTATAGGGACATGCATAATTAACATTTATTATCTTTCTGTAGACTACAGATAATATCAATAAAGAAAAAAAAATTAGAAATCTTATGTGTAATAAATATATTTGAATTTAAAGTGAATGTAGAATGAATCAGTGATTTATTTATTAAAAATAAAAATAAAATATTTTATATCATATTGAATAATAACAATGGACTTTATTAAGGTTAAAGTAAAGAAAATTTTTATCTTCCATGAATTAACTTTAAATAAATGTGTCATTCGTGTTACCAAGTAAAGATAAAAGCTCAGCAAAAAGAACACATATCCTTTTTTTCTTTGGAAAAATTCTGTTTTATTTTATCTATTTTCCATCAACAGTCTGCAGGTTTGTGATAAAAACATAATGTACTGAGTATAAACCATATAACAGGGGGGAAACATAAACTATCCTCAGTTAATGTATGCAGGAATAAATAAAATGGATACCAACAAATGCTATGTTGACTGTCCAAAGCCATTGAATGTTTAGACTTGTGATGAATTGCAATGCTTATAAAAGAGGAGTTAGATATTATCTTATAATAACAGTGCTTCTTGAATCCTACATTTTTTGTCATTGTGGGGATGTTAAAGCAGATACCATGGTAGTATGGAACTGAATGTTAAATGTTGAACTTGGTAATAAATGCTAATAAATAAATCTTTTCTAAAATTATCTACTCAAATAACTTTTACTTATCTTTAATAATGAAAGAAATAACAGTAACACACTGATAGATATCTATCCAATTTTCCTTCTTTTTAATAAGTTAAACTATTAGTGCAGTTCATATTATTCAGTACACATTCAATTAATAAATTAAGTAAATAAGACTTAAGTTGATCATTGATATAATATTCTAGAAAATAAATCAATGTTAAAAACAGGATTAATATTTAATATTTAGTTTAAATATATAAAATGATCATTATATTAAAAGCATTACTTGATTTATGGTATAGGAGACATAGAAAAAAATAATAAAAAAAGAGAATTTTTATATTGTGTGAAAGATTATGTACTCAATCCTTTTGTGGACATGCATGTTAATGATCTCTAAATATAGATTGTATCTTTCAATTGCAATCTGACAGAGATAGATTATAAGTATTCAATAAATTATGTTGATTGAAATTGTTAAAGTTAAATTATCTTATTTATCTTAATAAACTCTATGAGTTAATATTTATCTTAATAAACTTATGTCTTATTATTAATATAAGCATCATTTAATTTACCTATTATACAAATTACTTGATTACTAAAATATTTAATCATATATTCCATACTGTACACTTATTAAAAAATATACCTTTTATTTATTGAATTTTATTTTTCTTACTAAACAAAATATTTATACACATATACAGAGGTATTGGTGTCTTATAAATTCATGAGTCTATTATATGTTTAGGTTATTGTAAATCCATTTGTGGATCAGCTTATTCATCTATCTACCAGTTGAATTTTTGGCTGCCCAAGTACAGTTCTCAGTTTATTACAATATATATATATATATATATATTTTATAAATTTTCAGTTTTAGTTATATATATATATATATATATATATATATATAACTGAACATTTGTAAATAGAGTAACTAAATAATTAAAAAAAATTATCCACTTAGGAGCGCTTTCGATTATTCAGTAATCTGTATCAACTAAAGCTTTGAAATGCTAACTTTCCCACAATTTCATGATCTTAACATTTGCTGCTTGCCTGTTAATTAAGTCATGTTTATATTTATATATTATCATAGCCTCCTTTATTTTTCTTTTATTGTTATTTTTTTCAATTTGCAATATTTTTACACTGTTAAAATTGAAGTCAAAACCATAAATACATGATTTATTATGGTCGGAAAAAACAGATGCAGAAATATTATCTACTATGCAATTTTGTTTCGATATCTGAACACATTTTAATAATAGCAAATGTTCTTTAGTTCTTTTTTCCAACATATATCTAGATTCACCTATATATTTACTGCCACACCTACATATCCATTTATAAATGACACAATTTTTATTTACAAATGAGGTTTTATCTTTGGAGTTATTTATTAATTTATTCAATGAAACTTGTTGTTTAATTGAGAAAATGCTACAAGAAATTCTTGGTTTTGATAAATATACAATATGTTCATTTGATTTTGTTAATAAAAACCATAACATTAAGATCGATGTTAATGATGTTATATGTACTCTAGATGTTAATGAAATGTATGGATCAATTGATCGATTGGCATCTATCAAAATTATTTCCAACACATTAAGTTTAAAAAATGTTAATGTGAAAATAATAAAGTTTATAATTGAAACATTAAATTTTATTGATAAAAATATTTATACAGTTTTTAATAAGGATTTTTATAAAATGTGTAATGGATGGCCCATGGGATTACCTACTGTTGCTCAAATATGCAATTTTATAACGTCTATATATGTGATGTTGCATTTTACACACCTCCTACATTGAACAAACTAATAAATAACTCCAAAGATAAAACCTCATTTGTAAATAAAAATTGTGTCATTTATAAATGGATATGCAGGTGTGGCAGTAAATATATAGTTGAATCTAGATGTATGTTGGAAAAAAGAACTAAAGAACACTTGCTATTATTAAAATGTGTTCAGAAATTGAAACAAAATTGCATAGTAGATAATATTTCAGCATCTGTTTTTTATGACCATAATAAATCATGTATTTATGGTTTTGACTTCAATTTTAACAGTGTAAAAATATTGCAAATTGAAAAAAATAACAATAAAAGAAAAATATAGGAGGTTATGCTAATATATAAATATAAACATGACTTAATTAACAGGCAAGCAGCAAATGTTAAGATCACGGAATTGTGGGAAAGTTAGCATTTCAAAGCTTTAGTTGACACAGATTACTGGATAATTGAAAGCGCTCCTAAATGGATAAAATTTTTTAATTATTTAGTTACTGTATTTACAAATATTCAGTTATATAATTACGTATATTCTTTTAAAAATACAGACATTGAATCATATTATTATATATATATATAAGAAACTTATATTTTGCTGAAAATCTCATATTAAATTAAGATAATAGTTTATTTGAAAAAACAATATTTGTTTTAATCAGCATATTTAAAAATTCTGAATTTATTGCAGTTGCATACAGCCATAGTGAGATGCTCAGTTTATAATTTATTGAATTAAAAAAAATCTTTAAGATACGGAAAATATTATAATTTTGTAAAATATTATAATATTTTATTGAAAATCTTTTAACGAACAACTATGATTTTTTTTTGTGTCAGCATCTCTGGTTAGTCATACATAAAACTATATATATTTAATGTTTTTAAATAATTTAAGAAATGAAAAAAAATTCGATTTTTTTTTCAAAAAAATTTAATAAAAGAAATTAATAATTTCATCATGTGGAATTAATTAAAAAAAAATCTGCCGATGGTTTAAAAAAAAAAAATAATAGCGAAGATGTGAAATTTGAAAATATTATAATATACATAATGAATAAAATTAAAATATAATTCATCTATTAAACTCAGACTTTTTAATTTTACGGCATTATATTTATTTTATGGCTTCTTGATAAAATATTGTAATTTATTTATAATAGTCTGAGCAATTGCTTGGTTAGTATATGCTTGACTAAAATACTGATGATATATAATTAGTGTTTAACTTTTAAAATAAATAACAAAACTAATTGCAAATTATTATCTGTAAACAGTAAAATTTAAAAAAAAATTCCGTCATTAAAAGCAATAATTTAAAAATATTTTATTATTCAAATATATTAATTTTTTGTTAATATTTACTACAAATATTTTAATTAAATATGTAAATCTTTTTGATGGACTTATGGCATTTTACTTGTAGTATATGTTACAATATCTCCATCATATAGTTGAAATATTAAACATTTTTAGAAAAATTGAAACTTTATTTATACTTTCCCAATACATTCCACTGTTAATAATAGCACACAGGTTAGTATGAACATAATGTTATGAATAGTATTATTTTCATTTTTTCTTCAGAAGTTGTTAGCCTGACAGCATAGGAATTAAACTAATTATTTTCACATTTACAAATATTGAATTTAAGTTGACATTTTAACTAACTACATTACTCTGTCACAAACAATAATGAGTATAAATTTTATTTACTTATCTATAAATATCTTCTTGGTTTTTCTATTTTTTTTTTTAAAGTAAGTTAATAAATAGTTTCTAAACATTATGGCTTATCAAATTAGACTATTAATGGGTTGTTTTCATTTTCTTTTTTTTACTTTTTTCTCTCTTCTCAATATTTCTGTTTTTCATATATTCATTAGTGTATGCATTATTTTCTGCTTTAGGTATTCCTGTCTTTCTTTTCTAATAATTGTTTTGTGTTACTTTAAGTATTTTTTGTTGGGATAAGCAGTTTAATCAATACATATTCTTCCACATTTACATATTTCATAGGTATAATTATTGTTTTTTTAGCATTTCACATTTAGATTTTGTAAAGATTAAAATTCCTTATAGAGAGTTATGGCTTTAGAAAGCTTTTTGAATATTATATTGATTGCAAATTCCCTTTATCTGCCATCCTTAATATATATGTGAATACCATATTAGCATTTCTTTTGTTTTCTTGTTTTATATTTAAAGTTTTCTTAATGATTACAGATGGATAAACATTTTTATGAGAGATCTTCTATGTTAAACATTTCTTTTTATAAGTTTCTATAATCAATAATTGTAATTTTGCTATAAAGTAATTTTGTCATAAGAATTTTTCAGAATGCCAATTTTTATTTTTGTTTTAATTCTTTGCTGAATTTAATTGAAGAGGATATTTATTGATGTGTGCTTAAAATGTTTATAGTACTTCATTAAGTGATCATACTATTAATCTATCAACATAGCAAAGCCAATATTTTTGTGGAGGTGGAATAGTATCTATGCATGTGGTGTCAGTTCTTACATGTTGCTGTTCAGAAGTAACAGTAGTAAATGTAGAACTATACCTTGATTTTGTTTGAAGAATTATATGTTGTATTGAAAGTCTGTTGTTGTTTGAAGAATGTTATCAGTCTCATTATACCTATTAATAAAAAAATAATTGTTCTGATTTGTAGGACATCTTTATTTAGTTTTTTCTTACAGAAGACATTATTTCATCACTGGATACATTGTAAATAAATATTTTTAAAATCACTTATTTATTCATTGAGATGATAAAAATAGTTTTCCATATAAATACAAATGAAAATATATTCTCTTTTTTGAAGTTAACATTACGTTTTATATTGATGCAAGAATGACAGTTATTTGAACTCAGAAAAATTAATCATAGAATAAATAAATTAAAATTCAAAAAAAATTAAGACAAATTATTTGTTCAATAGATAACTATTCTCTCCATATAGTAGTGCCATCTTGTGCTAACAAGAGCAATCAATGGATGCCAGAAGGCTTGTGCATAAAATCCCTATCTAGTGCCTTCTGGCATCCATTGATTGCTCTTGTTAGCACAAGATGGCACTACTATATGGAGAGTGTTGTTTTGTTTTGAATTGTTTAATAACAATTATTGTGCTAGTATGAGATAGTGATCATGTGATGTTTAGATAACTATTCTGTTATGTAAAAAATTCAGAGATTGATTTCTATCAGAGAATATTAAAAAAAAAAAGAAATGAAACATATTCAAATAGAAAGTGATACTTTTGCCATTTTTTGAAATTCATTTGCAACTTATCAGAAAGTAAATGAATTAACATAAAACCTCACCATAGGGAATACAATAAAATCAGTAAAATTTATTAAACTTCTAGTCATTGTCAGCAAAGTATGTTGAGTAAATAAATTATTTAAACTGTATAGTTAAATAAATTATTAAAAAAATTACTAAGGATTATACAATTAAATAAATTAAATCTTGACAACCAAGATACTAAAATTATAACGATAATAAAATTTAGATCACTGACTCTGTAAATATCAATGGAATTTATTGATTATTATAGAAAAAAGTTTTTATTTTTGTATAATGTTACTTTTGAACTTTTTATTTTTTTGATATTTTTTAAAAGAACGTTATTGCTGATGTATTTAATAAGCCTTAAATTTTTATTTAAATATTGAAACCTTAGGAGATTAAACTTGTTAATAATGTAAAGAATAAGTGAAATATTTTATCAATATTGAGATACATGGCTAAGTGAGTATCTAATGATAAACTAACATGAAGAATGAAAATGCATTATTTAGAATTTTAATTTTCTAGTTTTATTAAAATGAATCCAGAAAATAACTTCATGGAAATATTGTAAATACCAAAATTTGATAATATTTGTGTAACTCAATAATATATCTTCTTTTCTTAATTTAAATAGAACAAAATAAATAGTGATGGTACACTATGCTAGGAATATTAATTTATTTAAAATTACAGATTAGCACTGCTTTCGACCATATCAGTCACATTCAAAGAAATATAAACATATATTAGTTCTATGAATATAACTGACCTAGTCAAAAGCAGCTAAACTGTAATTTTAAATAAATTAATCTTTCTAGCATAGTGTACCACCGCTATTTACTTTCTTATATATTTGTGTAGTTAGTTGTTTGAAAATTTATGCAGCATCCAACACACAAATAGCAAGCTGAGCCCAACAGTTTTATTTATTTGACAAAATTGAAAATTGATGAAGGAATCTTTAGCTTTTACTATTGTACTAAACCATATAGAACAATCTAAAGTCAAATTGTTACAGTAAAATGTGAATAGAGTAGCAAGCAATTGCATCCATGTAACAAGTAAAAATATATAGATATTTGTTAAAAGTGTCATACTTGAGATCAAACCATTCTATGGATTGAGTTTATATGAACTAAAAGCTTATGATTTTTGAATTGATTTTAACTAATGACTTTAAAAAAAAACAGCAAAAATTAACTGTTAACTAAATGGAATTGTTGATGCTTAAAAGTCATTTGACATTGACCTCTTGAGTAGCAGACATGCAAACAATTAAACAGCTTGTGATAAAGACTTCTGCAGCATCTCCCTATAGAGATAAGAAAAAAAAAATCATTAGGCTAACCAAATGCTTAGTAAAAGTTCACTGCTGTTGGTGTTGCTTTTAGTTTTATTTTTTAGCTAAGTGGCCTAAAAAATAATTTTAGCTTAAAATTTCCAAACTATTAGCATGACAGAAAAAATATACTAAATCTACATAATTTTATTATATATATAATTTTTGAACTAAGACAATAAATACTTTTTTAACTATATATACACATAAGAAATGTCTAGCTATTAAATGATATTATTTTCGTTATTTCTTAATGTGACATTTCTGTTATTCTAACAAAGTGCAAATTAGAGATTCACTGATGCACATGTACCAATATGCTATTTAAAGAAGTCTATTCCTTTTGTTAAACACATAGGAAGATAAAAGTTTTCTTTTAGCTTTGCATGTGTATGTGTTTTTTTTTTTTTACAGGCTCATTAATTAAAGTATTATTTACAGGTATATTCATTTATTTTAAAATAAAATTAATATGACAAAAAAAATTTTTTTTGCATTTGTATTTAAACGGTAAAAAATATTTATGCTAAAAGTCTAAATAAATATAAATAAAATTATTAAAAATGTCAGTTATAAGAAAATTGTTGAAGATTATTTACAAGAAAAAGTAAATAAGATATATTTTTTAGTATATTTTAAAAAAAGGATGTTCTAATTTAAATATTGACCTTGGATTTAAATAAATGTAAATATTTTCAAATACCTACAATTATACTCATCTGGTTCATTTTGTGATGAATATGAGAACGTCATGAGTTCTTGAAAGTGGTAGGCCATAATTAATTTATAGAAATAACAAGTTTCACTAGGAATAATGAGTTTAGAAATTTCTTCATTCTCTTTATTAATTTTTAATTTATGAAAAAATTATAAGATTTGAGGAACCATAAGGTATATATATCATGAAGATCCATTTTATTAATGGCCCTGGGCTATTGCATCTGATCTGTAGCTTATTCCTTTCTTCTTCCAGAACAACCCAGAACATAGGGATGCAATCCTCGATGTGAATTGTTTGGTAGGTTTAACCACAGGAAGATTAATCTTGGTCAATAGCATTATATTTAGAAGTGTGACCTTACTGTAAATGGAAAGATATATTCCAGATAAACAGTAGTTATCTTTTTGGTTTCTTTTAAGTAGGAATTGTTGGATATTGCTCCTCATTGAGACTGATGACAAGTGCATTGGGAAGCCAAGAAATTTCTGTGGCTTGGCTACAACTCTTGGGGTAACCATTTGTCCCAAGATCAACCTCCAAGCCACAGACTTGCTCAGATTAAATTTGAGACCATAAGATTTTGGGTATTTATCTATCACCTCCTATAGTCTCAGTATGTGTTTTTCAGATGGAAGAATCACCAGTACATCATCCATGTAGAACAGATGTTTAATTATTATTTTTTTAATTGGAGGAATATACAGTCCTGGGAGATTTGTTTCAATACTTTCAAGAAGAGGGTTTATGTATACGATAAGCAGGAGAGCATTCAATGAGGGAGTCTTGTGAGTTAGAAAAAAAGGACTTAAATCTTGTGGCAACCTTTTCAGTGATCATTAGTAATATTTCTCTGTTCATCATAAGGTTCTCTATGATTGTGATAAACACCTTAGGGACTGAATATCTGGTTAGGATTTCAAGCAGGGTATTTATTCTGACCAATGGACTGGCCTCCACCATCATGAAGAAGAAACTAGCTGGATCTTCAATTAAGTGACCTCATAAAATGGATAACAATTGATAAAGACACATTCCAAATTAATTAATCTATTGGCAGGTCTTCGTTATAAAGTTAAAAGGTCACCTCTTAAAGTTTAGGCTTCTCAGTGATAAATTAATAAAGAAATTCACAAAAGATGGATCTTGGAATCCAAATGTCTGGATTATCTAATAAAAAATCGATGTCAGTGCATTATCTACTAATGAGTTTTTGATTAATAAAAGATAGTACTCATGAATTGAATCAATCTTTACAATTTGTAAAAGAGAAGATGAAACCATAAACCATTTCAGGTTTGGATGTGTTTAGCTAATGCAATCAAAAACATTAATAAGTTGGATCAAGATAGATTAAGCTAAATTATCTAATCTAAAAGACAGTATCCGAAAGGGATCATACCCAGAAATTAGACATGCTAATTCTAGATCATTTGATATGGTTTACTAGATGTAAGTTAGTGTTTAATCCTGATAAATTTGATTCTATTGCCTTCATGCAGAAAAAATTAAATCAGACAAAAAACAAGAGATGAACTGATAACCTCTGAGATCATTTTTTCTATGACATGGGTCATATTGGATTTAGACTCATTATGTCCCCTTCCAATGGTAGAATGCTCCTACAAGGGGAAAGAAAAAAACAAAAGGCTAAAGTCTGGCAAATTCAAATGAAAAATGAAACCATATCAATAATATATATCCCAAAGGTCTACACAACAACTGCACCAATGGTGAAGAGATAAAGAGACTGATGATTAAAAGATAACATGATCAGTCTGGACAATTAAATTTAAAACTGTATGTTAGAATATCATAACTGCTAATGTAATAACGTAATTATAATAAATCATTTGGAGAAAAAAAACAAGTTTCTCTATAAATGCATACAAGTGCACTTACCACTGTTATTAAAAAAGATGAAAATCAGGTAGATATGTATCATATTCAAAACTGTAGAATACTAAATTGGAATTATATAAATAAATGTCAACAACAATCTATAAGATTATTTAGTTGTGCTACCTAATTACAGTCTTTTTTCTCATCTGTTTGTAAACAAGCCAAAACAAAAGACTGAAATTTAAATTGTGCAACTAGATAATTTCATCCATAGATTAATTATAATAATTAAAGTGTCATTTTAAATAAATATTTTATTTATAAAGATTCTTCAATAAATACATAAGGGGTTAATAATAGACTTTACTTAAGTTTGAAATTATCAAATTTTAAAAAAATCTTAAATATAAATATTAATTCTTTTCAATTAAAGATCAGATGTATCTTAATATTTAGAAATGCATGATCTTCATTTTTTTATTCAATCATTCATCTTATTTCATTCGGGGACAAGATCTTAATTTTTTCAAAACCATAGTTGCATCTTTTACATTCAAATGTATGGTTATAGATATTGTAAAAATACATAATTCTTTTCAAAAATCTACAATTATGTGCTTAAAGTGAAAGAAAGATAAATATGATTTTAAAATATATGTATTAAAAAAGTCTTAAAGCTAAACTAGTCAATAAATTAACAAAAATTACCCCATATTTAAAATTAAACAAGATTAGCCAAAGAAAAAACAACTCTATAAAACAACCAATGGTTTTCCTGTCAAGGCAGATTTTTGAAGTGCAAAGGACTAAAAAACATATCAACAAATATATATTAATTATATTTCCCACAATTCTCAATTACATTTCACACACCTTTAATATTAAAAAAAACTTTTATCATACATTATTATTAATAAAGATTCTTTAATTTTTTATTTCATTCCTTTCAAAAAAGACAATGTTAGCCTAATCAAATCTAATAATATGGTTTGTATCTCTTTTATGAATATATAAAGCAAAATTAAGATCTCTATTTTTAACCCCATTTTTATGAACTTATATTCGTTCTTTTAAGTTAAAACTACTTTTTACAAAATCAAAAAATAATCTCCAATAATAATATTCCTATCAAAAATTATTCAAAGTAATATCACTTTTCCACATAATTTTGTTAGGTACTAAACAAATTAATATTCTTACTTAAGCTGTATATATATATATTTCTAACCCACTATGTTTAATTTATTAGTTTATTTGCACCCATGATACCAATTTTTCAGGTTGTTGGAAATCAAGGCAACCAAAACAAAACAAATATCCACTAATTTGCCAATATGATCTAAAATACTTTTCATATAATACAATTGTACATTCAATTCTCTTAAGCCATGCCACGATTGTAATAACAACAATAATTGATCACTTATTAATTTAAAGAATAATTATAATAATATTAATCTCAGGGTTCTTTGTTTCACGTAAGGAAATGCTTGGCGGTATTGTGTTGTCGCATATGACTGGCATTCTGGTCGGCTATAGGAAACATTTATTTTACTTAAATTCAATGTGTCTTCATCTCTCATATCAACTGCTATATTATTTAAAGAGATGATAATTCTATTCAATAATGACGTATAATTTTGAATAACACAGCCCTTTTTTCCAGAATTTCAGTCAGAATAATAAAAAGACAAGGGTGCTTTTTGTGTCCTTCCATCATCCATGACAACACAATCATATAACTAAGATTTATTACTTAGACAATTTAACTAAATGGGAATGGAATAATGTGCAACCAAAGTTAATGGTTTGAAAAAAAATTCATTTTTTTTTTTTTTTTTTTTTACACAAAGGTGAATGTTTAGTCTTAAGTTTTCAACTCCATAAATAATTATCATTAAACTAAAATATAATGACATATTCCGATCTGCTTAAATTTATTTCTCTGGTCTATTAAGTTTTTAAGGGTTTGAAATGATTTCGGACTCAAGAAAAGGTTTTGCAAATATTGTGCAAACACTTATATTTAGCATATA
Organism: Epiperipatus broadwayi; assembly: GCA_028023455.1. Lineage (NCBI taxonomy): Eukaryota > Metazoa > Onychophora > Udeonychophora > Euonychophora > Peripatidae > Epiperipatus > Epiperipatus broadwayi. The sequence goes on along the minus strand of JAQFVV010000440.1, from coordinate 265,521 downwards.
AAAACAAAAAAATGAATCTACAACAAATTATAACGACTATAATTTATTATTATCACAAAAAAAATATATGAACATTTATTCAATAATCCCATAGTAATACAAAAATATAAAATATAACTGATATTAATCTGCATACTCTTTTGGTTATGGACTAGAGGTTACTACTTCTCCTGTATGCAATCATATGGATTGATTAACTAAAAGTACATTTCATTACCAATACATTGTTTATTAAATTTTGGTAATCTTGTAGAAGCTTTTATTCAAAATTATTGACTAATTATTATTATTATTTTTTTAATGATTAATCCAATCATCTGCAATACACAAAATATTAAATTTATTTCTAATACATTTACTTTATTTATGGTCTTTAATGGGATAACCTATTCTAATTATAGGTCAGTTATCAGAAGTCACATTTACCTTCTTACGTTTAACTTAATGCTAACTTAAGTTATGATACAAATTTTATTCATACGTATAATTTTAAATATGAGTATTATGTAATTACTAACCAGAATTAAATATTGCATTTGAATAGTCCTTCATGTTATAAGCGTTTTAAATTACGCAATTTTAATTACTTTCTCCATTGATTTACTTGTCAAATACTAGCAATATTTAGCAGCACAATACAGATATCGATCCTAGTTATTAACGCACTATTTATACTAAAGTGGATCTTGAGGAACTAACACCTCCAATATAACCTTTATCTTGCCCGAACTTTCAAAATTAAGCACAATAATCAACACCTTCCATGGTGGAGCTATCTTTATTTTTCACATGAGGAATATGGAATAACCACGAAGGTCTGTAGAGTAATCTACTACATTAAAATATTTTGGTGGTTTCTTGCCTCTTACTTGGGCATACAACGAACACACACCAAATACAATCCTCTCCTGGGATTTAAACGAATGAAGCATACTAAATGCTAGATAAATTCTTGATCGTCCTATCTATGAGAATCGATCACTTGGGCTATAAACATACCTGAACATTATATTTAAAATCTTCCTCTCATGGAAAACAAAGCTTTTGGGGAGATCATTTTTCATCCCACAAAATAAATACATTATAATTATTACCTATGCGAATATTAAGCATATACCAATGCTATATCTGGGCAGGATAAGTAAATACACTGATTATAATAAACTTATGTTACCGGGTATACTTTGATCAACATCTGAAAATCAATGGACATCATAGAATAAAAGTATAATAATTTTAATTTTAATAAAGGAACATTCAAAAATAGTTGGTAGCATACTATTTTAAACTAAATAAAGTGGATGTGTTATTTAAGAATAATTAGGAATAAATTCCTCAATTAATACAGTATAAATTCGTTTCAAAACTTTAACAAGAAATATTTTGTTATAGCATTTTTTTTTTCTTTAGTTACTTCTGATAATTTTCAATATTTATTTTACCCCTTAAATATCTAAATATTTTTCTTTTACGTATCTAACATACAAAATTTCTACCTACAATTGTATGTAATAATTAAAACATATTTTATAGATTTTTCCTTTCGTGTTAAATATCAACTTAACCTAGAATAATTATATTAAAACATACCTTTGTCATTACAAGGTTATTAAATATCCCTTGACCATACAGACTTTAACCTATGTGATATAACAAAAAAAAATACATATCATTTATAACTTAGTTTTAAACAATCATTAATTAACACGTGCATATTCTCTCATTAGAAAATGTTTTTTCTGTTGAGCAATTGGTCCAGGTGAAGAGCTTTATCCAGTCGTATTTCACAAAGCAAGTTTAAAAACAATAAACGCATTTTTATCACTTCCTTTAAATAAAAGTGTTCTTTTATTTTGTGCTTCTATAAAATTAGGTAAAGAAACATATAGCATAATTGAAGATTAATTCTTACTTGAATTAAACTGCTACAATTTTGGGATCCAAATAAAATAAAATATACATATTCTAACATAATGAACAGTTGACGATAGACGATAAACATACACAATTCTTTTCTTTTTTATTATTGACGATACGTACAATTCATATTAGCTAGCTTACTTATGGATGGAAATGCGCAATTTTTCCAAGATTATTCTGATAATAACTGCAGCTGATTTACATGTATAGGAAGTTTTACTAACTCCAACTGATGTGTAATATAATATATCATTTATTTTTATCATTAAGTCACTAAGATATTTGGTTTTGTTCATACTTTAGGAATTATAAATTTTTTTAACGGTAACTTCTCCGTAAGAATGCCCCTATATAACTCTTCCTATATTTACTCTGAGAAAGTTTATATTTTTTTTCCAAAAAAAAATATACAGGTGCATAATTTAATCTTATTTATCATTATTATTATTTCCAGACAATTCTTGGTGAATAAAACATATTTTAACGTATGTAACTACATTACTTGTAAAGGCAGACAATATTTAGAAAGAGCGCGAAAATGTTTCTAGTTGATTTTCCTTGGTTTCAAAATATTTCTTTCAATTATTATTATTATTATTTTTTTTCTATACCAAGAAAATATCAATAAATGACATAAAGTTAATAAATAATTAATTTTTTTTTCTTGGAAATCACTTCTTTTCCTTAATTTAGATATAATATAATTTTTCGTGACTCCTTTAGTTACATCTGTCATTTTTGAACTTTAGCGCGAGACAATAAAATTTTAAGTATAAAAGGTTTTTAAATAGGTAGATGGCAAAGAAAATCAGGACGTCTTATCAAAAAATTTTAGCCACACATTATATTATTAAAATTTTACTTTGATTACATTTATTTCTGCAAAATAAAATGAAAAAAATTGAGTTACCAAATTTCAGCACTGTTCCTTCCTTGAAAACTAAAAGCAGACTATATCTTTTTTCAAAAAAAATAATCTCGATTATGTAATTGGCTGTCCTGTTTTGTTATTTTTTTTTTTTTACTTTAGCGACCTCTTACAGAAAAATAATCGTTTGATTATAACATAAACAAAAGAAAGGAAAAACCTATTACAATCATATAGTTTTAGTATTATTTACCTGGATTACAAAGTAATTTGACAATATAAAAATAATAATAATAAATACATTAAATTAACAATCAGTGATGTATAATTCTTTAAACATTATTTCTTTTTTTTTCACAAAAAGAAATTACCAGAAGTTATTGTGCTTTATGATAAGACACTCATCCACTCTCCCCTTTACCCATCCAAAATCAATTACTGTTTAGCTTTTATCCCATATTAATTTGCTCTAATTATTAATATCTCAATTAAATTATTCATGTTCTCTCTTTATAAATGACATTGAGTTATTAAATCTATTAGTTATTCACCCAAAACATGCCAAAGTGAGTGAATAGCATACTTTATTAATCAATTATTACTATTGTTATTTTATCTTTTTATTTCTTTAAAGAATAGCATTGTTTTCCTGCAGAAATAATGCCAAGTAAACCAAGTGTCAATAACACTAGGTTACAATATATATATATATATATATTGTAACCTATCGATATATATAGCATATATATATATAAGCATATATATATATATATATATATATATGCTTCCCCATTTACTATTTATTTAATCACAGGCCTTAAAGCCAACAACAGTGAATGGATATTAAAATAAATGATTAATGATATATGTATGCATATAATATTAAAATAAATTGTAAATTATTAATGAAATTTAAATATATATATAATTTTAAAATTATAGGAAAAAGTTGAGAGTAAAATAACTTATTTCATCAGTAAATATAGAAAAGTATTGCATCAGCAAATAAAGAAGTTAGCTAATGCATAAAATAGATTAATTAAAAATTTAACTTAAGATCCATTAAGAAAAATGAGATAAAACACTAAACATCACATGATCACTATTTCTTATGCTAGCACATTACTGTTATTAAAATAGGCAAAAACTCTCCATACTGTAGTGCCACTCAGTGCCAACCAGAGTAATCAATGGATGCCAAAAGGCTTGTGCATAAAATCCCTATCTAGTGCCTACTCATCCAATATCTCCAGACTAGTTTCTGGCTTGTGGCCCTCGTCAGTGAGGAGCTTTGGATCTGAGAGCACTGTATGGGGAATTTTGCCCGTTTTAAAAATGAGATATAAAATCATTTGTTGTAACTTAAATAATAGTGTAAAATTATATGATGCTTTTAAGAGCTTGTAAACAATGGAAGCATTGGTAGATTTCAATTAATGTAAAATAAGAGAAGGTATAAATACTAAGGTTTTCTTTGTTTTAATAATCATCATTTTCTTGTTCTAAAGTCTGGACTGATACGTAAATGTCTATACAAGTTATGCCTGAGTAGAAAAGTTTTTCTCCACACTCCTGTGTCCATCCTTGGAGAATTTTCTAGAGATGAAGCCCAGCACAAAACTGAACAATTATGCCTGATAACTGCCTACCTTTTTTGCCTGAAAGAAAGACCTATCTAAGTAGAAACATGATCACAGATGTCCTTGATGTAGACCATAACAGGGCCATTAAGAAAGAATGACTGCATCATGAGGCCTCTAAAATAAACCCTTAATTTGCCACTCATATAAGCACTTCTTGGTTACCAGTAACTTTTACCTTTGTCATTTTTATTATTATTGTTCTGTGTAATAGGTATTAACTAATTTTACCTTACATATATTTAAAAGGTTAATGTATGTATTCTAACAATCAACTAACAAGTAAAAGAAACAGAACTAGTTGATTGTTAGAATACATACATTAACCTTTTAAATATATGTAAGGTAAAATTAGTTAATACATATTACACAGAACAATAATAATAAAAATGACAAAGGTAAAAGTTACTGGTAACCAAGAAGTGCTTATATGAGTGGCAAATTAAGGGTTTATTCTCACTTACATATTCCAATTATATTTTGTTTGTCCACAGAAAAAAGTGTAGTAACTAACTATCACTGATTATGGACTGTTAAGAGTCTTTTAATATATATATATATATATATATATATATATATATATATATATATATATATATATATATATATATATATATTGTACCCTTACTTCTCGATATATAGTATAATTTGAAATACGACTAGCTCAATTAAATTATTATGCTTAATTAAAAATTTGTATATCTATCTTTAATTTACTTTTATACTATCATATTCTAATTAAATTTATTATCAATTATCAAAATCAATATATTTCTATAGTATGTACTAATTAAATAAGTATTTAACTAAAATCATGAGACTGTGAAGTAAAGTTACAAAGTAATAAGTAGATTTACATTAAGTCAATATCTTCCAAGACATTGTCTCAATGGCATAAGAATACTGTCACCTCCTTATTAACTTACTACTACCTCTACAGCATTCTTATGGCTTTTAAATAAAATAAACTATCTTTAATAATAATAAAATAAATAAATCTTAACTTTTAATTTTTAAAATATAATTAAATAATCTCAGGTTCCTTTACTAATTTTAAAATAATGATAACCCATGTAAATAAGTATGATATGGGATTTTATATCAAACTTAAATACACCTAACTTATACTAATAATAATAATACTCAATACTAATCCTAGGGTATAATTTAGTCTTATTTATTTTGGTTATATCATCAATCATTAAACAAATAAATAATCATGCGTATATCTTTTATCTTCATATAGTATCTTAATTTTGAAATATATCAAAATCTTATAATTCAATAATCTGTGGCAATAAATAATATTGTATTCTTATATTATGCACTATAATTATTCTATGACCATTGTAATATAATGTAATAATGTCAATCAATTCTCATAAATGATAATCAGGAAAATATTATATTTATTTCTAAAATAATATTAATAAATTCACATTGTGCAAATATTATGTTTCTTCAAATTATCTGCTGTCAAATGCTGTGGTGTAAAATAATGAACTCGACACACTTTTAAAACAAATTAAACAAATTTATTTACATTAACTTTGATTAAGAATTTATTTACAATATTTACAGTTCAAATTATGAAAACAAAGAAAATAAAATTAAGAAAATAATAATAATACAATATGTTTACACTATTATTAACTCATACTCCTATAAGTAATTATACATTCTTTAAATGCTGTATTAACAACATTAAAGTATGTTTTCAAAACTCAGACTTTAAATAAATATCAGTGAACTTCACTTATTACATAGAAAAATTTATGTAAATAATCTTTATGTAGCATAGGTAAACAATTAAACTTTATTAATTAAATTGCTACATCACTTAAGTATTGCTATTATTCATTTATAATGTACTAGTATGTGTTTACTTTATTATCAGCATTACTTTAATAGCATAATATAGAAACTAATGTATCCTTGTAATGTAATAACAAATAATTGATTATAATTTTATATTCCATTTAATGCAATTCATGCTATATGTTTTTATTAAATATGCATTACATATATGTACTATTAAAATAATAATATTTAAATTATTTATCAATTTCAAATTCATAAAGTATTACATTAGATAAATTCTATGATTCTTTTCTATGTAAAATTATTACTTTACTTTATGTGTTATTCTACTCCTTCTTAATAAATTTCTATCTACAAAACATCCTTTAAAACTTATTTAAACTTTCCAGAAAAACAATCATCTACTTTACATAAATACTAATTATTCAAAACTATTTATACCTCATCATATTCAGTAAACCTTTAATTCAAACATAAACTTCTACATAAAACTTAACTTGATTTATCTAATAAAATATAATAAAATATAAACTTTGAAATCTCTTCCTAACTTTTAAATAAAATAATTAATGATATGAATAATAAATATAATTTTAATACTCTAACATAATAAATAATAAAAATAAAAAATCAAAAATTATTTACGAAAGAATCATATAATTATTTCTAAGCTTTTTATGTAATGTTGTATCATATTTATATCATAAATTCAAATTATGCATATTTAAATAAAACTGTCACTGCCATTATAATGTGTGTGTATTTTTAAAATAATCATACATTCATTCAAAATAACATATCATTCGGTTGATCTAAAGAAAACATATTAAATACATTAAAATTATTATTATTATACAATTTTTACCATCAATAATGTCCTAATGTACAGTCCATCTTCCAATATTCTTCGGAATTACAGCTTCATAAAATAATTCACATTCACACTGACTATCATTCTTTAACATATTACATTTTATATTAATCATAAGATAAACTTATGCAATTACTTATTATATTACTTTAGTTATTATTTTAAGAAATGTACCTATCTTATTTTTAATATATTAATAATATTTAACTTTTATATTAAATAAATAAAAGAAAATTTATATTACATAAATCCATCGATGTTTTCTTTTTCACCATAAAGTTTTTTAAATCCTAGGCACCTATTCATCAGCACACCATTTCCTGTTTCCGGTCCATCACGTGTTTTTTTTTAAAAGTTTATGAAAAAACGAAAACGTTCTTTTTAAAATAAAATAAAAGTTAATTTTTCCATAAGAAATAAAACAAATTAAAATAGTTTATAGGATCCTGTTTTAATTCCTTTTAGAATATTATTCAAAGTTATTATTTTAAATTAGTCTATAGTTTATAAAAATTTATATTTAATTATTTTTTAAATTAACTTGGACGTCCACATATTATTTGCGCATTCCATAAAATATCCAGGTAAGAATAAACTTCTTTATCTATAAACGACCAGCGTTTAAATTATTTAAAATTTTTAGCTAATTATATTTCAATTGACTTGCCTTTAAAATTATCAATATTCAGTCTTTTAAACATAAAGACTTAACAAGGCAAGTATTTATAAAACTACTTTTATTTCTAATATCTTTACCCAAGATATACATTTAAGTTTATAGCTTGCAAAAATACTTTCTTTACACAAAAGTATTTATTCTTTAAAATATCTATTTTCTAATAGGTAATAGTAATTAGCTTTTAAAATTATATACTGTCCAAAATACAACTTTTCTCCATCTTGTAATTTTCCGAACTAATCCAGCGTTTGTCATACTTCTAAGGTAAAGTTTCCAATATATTTTCATTATATATGATGTTCCCATGACCATTTGCTTGCAAATTGAGCTTCAATTTAGAGACGGTTGATTGGGAAAAATTAAATTAACACTGCATATCTATTATTTAAAACTTTTATAGATTATTTATAACGACACTCTTGTAATTTTTAAAAATGATTTTAGAGCGTCTATAAATTTACTTAGCTATTTTTCTAATAGCACAATTAACTTGAAAATTCAATCACTAAGTCCTCTCCTAACAATTGAACTGAGCTTTTATACCGGAAGAAACTTCCCATTTGATTGGTAGATTAAACAATCAACTTTGCTGGCTTATTTACATATTTACCAACAACACAAAATTAAAAATAAATAATGACTTATTTAATATTTAATAATTATTACATTATTACATTTTTTTAAAATAATTCTTATTGTTTATTTAAATCTATTAAACATTTTAAAATATACTCTTACTTGATTTTAATTTTAACTTTTATAAAATTATTCAAAATAAACTAAGTATTTTTTATACGTCATATTTTTAAAAACAATATTTTAAAATCAGATTTAATATTTCACATTGAATATTTTTATTTTTATCTCGTGATAACTCACGTATTATTTATAAATTTTACAACATAATTTTTAAAATAGTTTTGCAACTTTACTAAATAACTTCCATGCATGTGTGTATATCTAATTAACATCTGTTTTCTACAATACAAGAGACGCTTGTCATCGTCTAAAAATAAACTAACAATTGCATTTTTTAAAATTAATATTTTTAAAATAAATAAGATATTATAATAAATTTTTAAAATAATTATTTGATATCATTAAAATCAAATATTAATCTTCTATTTAAGTATTTATAATAATTAAAATATTTATATTCTTTTATAATATTATTTTATCAACAATAAACATATGCATTTAATTTTACTTGTCTTTTAAATACTTTTAGCTTTAAATACTTATTTATTAAATATATTCATGCAGTATTGATTATGGCCATTTTTCCAACTATATATTATAATCATCATCATTTAAAATGTCTCTCTCTATATCAGCACAATTTCACATATCAAATACTCATAGATTGCTTTCATTAAATCTTTTGAAATATTACCATAAGCAAAATCAACATCACATATTCAAATATATCTTAAACTTAAAATTTTTAATAAATTAGCACAAAAATTAACTGGTGACCCATACAAAAGGGCACAATATATATATATATATATATATATAATTATTCAAAACAATACAATAATTAATACAGTAAAACAATATTTTAAAAAAACAAATATATACCAATTTAATAGAAGTACTTTCAACTATCTATGTAGTCGTTGTCAACTAGATCCAAATTGTATTAGAAAAAACCGTTACAAATGTAAACAAAAAGTAATACGTCATACATCAATTTTCCCACAATTCATTAATTTTTATATTGGCGGCCTGTCTGTTTATCAACTGTTGCTTTTCACTTTTTATTAACATAGCTTCTTTAATTTTGCGTTTATTATTATTTCTTTCAATACACAAAATCTTAACTTTATTAAAATCAAAATCAAAACCATAATTACATGTTACATTATGATCAAAAAATACTGATTTGTTTTTTTAAAATATCGTTTTACTGTATTAATTATTGTATTGTTTTGAATAATTATATATATTTTATTATAATTGGAATACAGACATTGATTAATAATTTATATATATATATATATATATATATATATATATATATATATCCATCAAATAAGCATAGATAGGTATTAGATGTACAATTATTTATAAGGTATATATAAATCCTTCATTTAATTGTCAAAATAAAACTAAGATTTGTGTTAATAGTTATTAACAGTACTAATTTCTAGCTGATAATATAAAAAATTTATCAGACCCATACTTATATTTCATAATTTTCACATAAATGATATTTTTCCATTTAAGTTCATATATATATATTAGTAACATTTTTTTAAAAAAAATTATTCAAAATTTGTGCTCCACAACATAGTTTTAATTAAAAATCTTAATTATATTAAATAATTAATAGGTTATGATCTATTATTAAATGATGAGGTTCTAAAATAAGTCAAATTAAGAGAATGACAAAAAACTTAACACTGACGTGATCGAGTAAATGGACTCGAATTTTTTTCTTCAATAAAGCAAAAAAATGTTATTCTTTATTCACAATTTTTATGAATAAAAAAGTTTTTCAAGCTTGTTATATTTTCTATTCAAAACTTATAGTATTTTATTTTTACAATTTTATCTTCTAGATTTATAGTTTATCAATAACTTTTACTTCTTTTAAAATTTAAACGAGTATTTTACAGAATGTCTTAATCTATGAATGCAACCTATAAAAATTGTTTGTAATTTTTTTTTCAAAACAAAATTGTTTGTAATTTTGTATAGAAACTCAAGTGTTTTATCAGCTGAAAAAATGATTAATTTATAACTTGGATGCTTGTCAATCTGAGAACGTAAATTAATTTAAATATCTTGATAACTTTTCAGATAGAAATGCTGACTTACATATTCAGATAAAATGCAAATTTCAAAGTGTTACTTCTACACAGTTGTGACCTTCTACAATATTACAGATTCTTATTTTAATGCATATTTATTTTGTGATGTGAATTTTATGAAGATTTTATTATAATTAAATATATGTAATTTTAATCATTTGTTATGAAATTTGCAACCAAAAATAAAAGGATTGCTTTACATCTATTAATATAAAAAACCTATCTTTTACCAAGACAACAGATGTTTAATTTCCAGTACACCACATGAAGATACATTTAACATATGAAATGTAATTATGTAGGATAAGAGATTGACCAGTTTTTTGTTTTACATTGAACAAAATTTATCAATTTGAATCATGATTGCAAGAGGGCATTGATATTCAGATAATTATGTGAAATCTGACATAATTATTATTAATAAATTCATATTTAGGATTGTTTAAAACTAATAAAAAAATTTCATGACCCTATCACATGACTTCAGATTACTCATTGCTGTTAAGATAGTATATTTATTTTTCATATAATAAAGTATGCTGCTAAAACAGCAATGAATAAACTGAAATTACACACAGAAACATGATTCTTTATTGGTTTTATATTAATTATGGTCACAAGATAAAGGTTTCTATATTAGTTGATAAAACTGAATTGTTTTCAGATCTGTATAATTATACTCATAAATTGGCTTAGATTGAAAACATTTATGTGTTTTCAGCCTGAGCTGATAGCTTAATAGATAAAAAGAAAGATAAATGATAACTGCTAGAAGGAAGTTGCATTAGATCCTAAAGATGCCAATGCACTATTCCAAGATCCAAAGCTATTGACTTATGAAAGCCACAAGGTTAAAATTAGCATGGGATATTGTATAGGACCATGCTGAATAGAAATTTATTAAGCATTATCACTTTCTATCTATTAGTTACTAAATCTTATATTATGTGGCATACAGGTAGTCATAAAAATAGGATTGTTTTGTCATCTCTGATGATTCTATGAATGTACTTCTGAGAGAAAGTAATACAGTAGTTTTTTTTAGCTTTCTGCATTTTAGGTGAATGTTAAAACCCTTCTGTCCATATTCATACTGTATAATTTTGAGTTTTTCCTATGCACTGATAGAATAAGTTTATTATTAGAAGGGCTGATATTCAGAACTATGGTTTTATGACTGTTTTCTGATTCAAACTGAATAAAATCTATTAACTTAGGAGATTAATCAGAATACAGATTACTGCTCATGAAAGTTATAGAAAAATATTTTTTTAGACTTTATTTACTGAGATAAATTTTTATTATTTTTTAATTTTTATTATATTAGTTGCAATTTGTAGTTGTCACCTATCTTTTTATTTTTTTTTGTTTCTGAAATAAATATTTTAAAAATCTCACAAATGAAGTTTCAAATAAAAATTAGAATACACATTTTAAAAGTCAATAAACTACCTATATGCAATATAATTTGATCTATAACTATTATGAAAGGTTTTTCACAATGACATTATATATATTGTATATACACATGTGTGAGAGATACACACAAAAACTTCAAATTTAATGTTTTAATAGAAAAGTTTTAATAATTTATTTTTTTTAAATATAATTTTTAAAAATTGAATTATATATATAAGAAAAAACATTTTCTATTTTAAACTTATTCTCTTAAGTTTATTTTTGAAGCTATTTTTGAAAACATTCAGAAATAATAATAATATAAGATGCAGAAAAGGATAAATCAGTTTTGAATTCCAATAAATTTTTCTCTTAAAAAAATACTGCATTTTTTTAATGACTAAAAAAACGATAAAATAAGAATCCAGACTAAAAATGTCATTTGCCAGTCCAATGTCAAAAATAATATTATATAATTTTATATTTTTAAAGTAAAATAAAGTCATTATTCAATTAATATTTTTTTTTAAATTTCCAATTGAATGAAAATATATATATATAAATTATAATAATAACAATAAATTGATGCAAGATTATATTAACTTACAAAAAAGATAACAGAATTAAACTTATACATTTGATCAAACTTTTTTATTAATAAACATAAAAACTTTTTAAAAAATACTTTTATTTAATTTGAGGATCAATGCATTAAAAGCAAAAAGCATTTTTTTTCTTGGAGCACATTTTGGTTGTTATATATAATTTTAAATAAAAGTTTAAGTCATTCACAAATGATTTTAATTAAAATAATAACACAACATTTGGTTTCTACACAAACTGTATTGCTTGAATTAATTAATTAATGGAAATCCTACACTTTTATTTAAAATTACATATAACAACCAAAATTGTGGTTTGAGAAAAAAAATACTTGCTTTAATCTTCAAATTAAATAAAAACATTTCTTAAAAAATATTTTATAAATATATTATTTTTTATTTTTTAGCATTGAGTATTTTTTAAAAATACATGAGTACAAAACCTGAAGATCTGTTTGATATAAGTAAGTTAAAAATCAGTTACAAGATTTGATACCAACAAATATTAAAGGGAGAAGTTAAATAAAAAATATCAAATTTACAAAATTGTTTAAAATCATTTACAAGATTTTGGGTTTATTAAAGCAGCAGTTTATAAAACAAGTTTTATATAAACAAACAAAAGGGAAAGTAAGAATTTATTCTTCATGTCTTTTTCTTTGTAATTTAAGTATAGATAAATGCACCTAACATTTCTTTTTCAAATTGAATTAAAGCATTTTCTTAAAAAGGTAGTGCCATCTGATACACATGATTAAATACTTATTGAGCCACCATGAGTTCCACCAACACTTATTCTGGCTGTCACTAAAACATTGCATTATCAAAACCAGATCCATGTATCCAATTAGAAGAAAATTTCTTCATTTTAACCCTGAAATCTTGCATCGTCATTTATAAGAACGTGAGCAAAATATGAAGAATTATGTCAGTTTGATAGAATCTTATTAAAAATTGATACAAGAATTTTGTTTTTATTAATCAGCAATTCGAACAAACAAGGTTTATATAAACAATCCAAAAGAAAATTAATCAAATTAAATGAAAGTGTTTTTTTTTAAAAATATAGTGACATCTATTGTGCTTGAATGAAAACTTATCAAACTGGTATAAATTCAGTTTAAAATGTGCCATACCAATACAGTTAATTCTGTCAATCCTCAAAAATTGCATTGTAATAAACATTGATATTAAAACCAAGCATATACATAATTTGAAGACATCTGTTCTCAGGAGCAGGTTAAAAATCAATTACAACATTTGACTTAAACAGAAATGTTAATTTAAAAGGCATTAAAAATAATTTTTTTAAAAAGCAACAACTACTATATAATGTCTTAATACTATTAAAAATTATATTATTTTTATCACAGCATATTTCTTTTGCTTCTGTATTATTTTGACTTAAAATTTCTAATTTAAGACAATACTTATATATCAACACACCAGCCCCATAACTGATATTAAAAAAAGACAATAAACTTGAATTTTTTTTTACATTACAACAAGCTAATAATTTTTTTTTCAAATAGATGGTCCATATGTGACTCGTAGGCATTCAATATTTGTATGCAAAATGATTATAATCATGGTGGTAACAATAGTTCAACTAAGAAATGGATCCAAATTTTATATTATCCTAAAATTTATAATACATTAATAAAAAACACAAATTATATTGATATGCATATAAATATTGGATGGTCAAATAATAAAAGTCTGGATAAATTAACAGGTAATTATCTATTAAGAGATAATATAAAATACAAAAAGGGAATTGTATATAAAATTAATTGTGACCATTCAATGTGACTTACTATGGTCATACATTTAAACAGTTAGAGATAAGAGCCAAAGAACATAAAATACAATTAATCAAGGTGATAAGTCTACATTGCACATTCAGTACTTAACTTATGGACTTAAAAATAGATGCCACAAAAATATTAAACTTTTAAATTATATTAAAGATTCAAAAGGAAGACAAATATATGAAATATAATACATTAAGCATAACTTAAATAATTATATGAATGTTTGTAAAACTTCACTAAATATAGATAACAAGACAATTAAAAATATATATAGGAAATTATATAAGGTAGTATACATAAAGTTTCATAAGATATATACTATTTCTGTATATTATTATGTAATATAGTCAATTCTTTGAAATTATATTGAATCTCTATATAAAAAAAAATCAATTTTACTGATAATTTATTTTATTACTGTTGTTATTTTATTTTCAGTACAGAACATTAGATGGTGTTCTATCTGTAATAATTGGCTAATATTAAAATAGATGCTCAACATTTGAAAAGGACACAAAACCATATGCTGAAAAAGGCTTTTTATATGTAATTATTATTAGTATATATATAGCTGTTATATATTATTATTTTTATTATTTATTATAATTTATATAAAATAACAGCATAATGAATTTCATTAATTTCCATTTTTGATAATTTAAATTATTAAACAGTAATTTTCAATAGTAATAATTGAATAATTATATTAATATAATAATAATATTACATTTATATATTGGACTATTTCATCATCACATTTTAAATGTCAAACATTTTAAAAAATTCATTTTTTCAAATACTTAGACTATTTCTTTTCTTCAGTTGTTGGTGGAATTATCAGTGATATTATTATCATGGGAATCATTAGATTTGTGAATGCTATATTTAAGATGTCATTTTAATCAACTATTTTATTTATTTTTTTCTTAAATAAATTATTAGTTTATCTTAAAGGTTGTGATAATGGTATTTCACTTTCCATGCAATATCTAAAAAAGAGAGGAAAATTATAGCATTTGAAACATTGTATTATAGGCTAATCTGTGTGTTATTAGTAATAGCTGAATGTATTTGAAAGTTTTGATAAAGTTTGAGTTTCTCTAAAAACATTTAACAATTAAGTCTAGATGATGGAAATACTCCAACATATATAATTTCATGTGAAATGCCATAATTATAAACTATCAATTTAATCATATTAATTATATTAAAAAAATGAAAATAGTAATTTAAACAATATAACATTGTAATTCAAACCTAAATCGAAAACTTTGCATGCAAAAATATATTTGTAAAATAATATAGGTGCTATTGCACCTGACCGCAAAGCTACTTTTCACTTAAAAATAAAATAAAATATAAACAGAGCAAAACTCTCCATACAGTATTGCCACCTGTGTTAAACAGAGTAATCAATGGATTCCAGAAGGCTTGTGCATAAAATCCCTATCTAATCCCTACTCATCCAATATCCCCAGACTAGTTTCTGGCTTGTGGCCTTCATCAGTGAGGAGCACAGGTGGCAATACTGTATGGAGAGTTTTGCTCTGTTTATCAACAATTAATGTGCTAGTATAGGAAATGTGATCATGTGATGTTTAATGGTTTAAAAATAAAATATATTATTATGTGAGCACTTTCAAGAGCATGCTCTTATCTTCATAGCTCTGAGTGAAGTAATTATATGCAAATTATGCAAAGTTCAAAGGCTAATTACTCCATTTCTTTGAGATCACAAAGCATGTTTCCTTGTGGGTGATGGCATTGCAATCCATCACAATGAATCAGGCCTCATTAACTTTTCTTTTTATATCATTTCTTTCTCTGCAGACCAGGTTGACATCTTGTGGTTCACACTGGTGTCCTGCTAGTGTCTGATGAAGCGCAAAAATGGAATAACGTGATGGATATGACTGAGCTTTAATGTATGCATATTTGTGTTGTATTAATCTGATTTCTATTGCTGCCTTGGTTTCCCCATAATATGAGGCTCTACAATTTGCATGAGTACATGCAATATTATAAATGGCTTAGCAGTAAACAATTTTAAATTATAAGAAAATGCAATGCAAATCTAAGAAAAAGATTAATGCAGATATAATGATGTTTTATTTTAATGTATTTTATAAATAATATGTATGTTTATATAAAAATAACCTGCATAAAAATATATTTGTATAAAAATTATTAATACAGCAATTGTTTTATATCTATGACATTTGGAGTAAAGCCTCGACAAGGACACCAAAATTTATAAATAGTACTGAAGTATGTTTATATTACAGACATTATCAACATCTATACATAGTATGTATTTACAATTACAATTAGAATTTTGTTAAAAATCATATAATTAAGTCATCAACAAAAATAATTAACAAGACATAAACTATAACTAGCAATTTTATAATTACAAAGTTAATACTTACGATAGAATGACAGCCTGTTAAGCTAATTGCTTGTATTTTTCTTTCTTTAATTTTTTTTTGTCTATTCAATAGAAAAAAAGGAGTGTGGGTAAAGGTTTTTTTATATATTTTCTGTTAATAAAGTAAAAATATCTTTTTTTTCCAACTGTATAACTAAAATAATTAAAGGATATATAACATTATCCTCTCTTTTCCATTAAATGGAAGGTTGAATTAGTTAAAAGCTAAATAACATTCCCAATTTTTTTTAAAAAAAAAAGTCAAGTACTGTAAATACTTCATTTTCTTGTGTACTGTATAATGATACAATGTCACAATAAGACCCAAGTTACACAGATTTATTCTACAACTGAGTGGCATAAAAATTTACTTCACACTAACTATAATAACTGAAACACAGGCTTATTATATACCTGTGTCTTTATATGTAATATATACGATATATGAGCACAGACTTTCACATGACCCACCATTCTCCACTTTATCTATTAACACTGATACACTCAAGCACATATATGCTGAAAAGATAAATAATCACCAATATACGTTTTTCAAGCTAAACCAGAAATCATCAGTTGGTCCAGGTTATCATCTCCCACACATATATACTATAAGTGCTCAGATATATATTAAGATAGACAAACTTCATACTTTAATGGACAGGCTCCAATCTACTACACACTCCAACTCTTCAACCACCCATCCAATTATATGTGTGGGAGATGATAATATGGACCAACTGATGATTTCTGGTTTAGCTTGAAATACGTATATTGATTATTTATCTTTTCAGCATATATGTGCTTGAGTGTATCAGTGTTTTTAGATAGAGTGGAGAGTGGTGGGTTGTGTGAAAGTCTGTGCTCATATACCCTATATTTCACACTAAGTATGTAAATTTTTGTCTGTTATTAAGGTTTCCCAAATGATCACATGATCTTATGAGAATTGTTGAAATGGAAACAATACATAATTAAAACAGGCAATACTCTCTATATGTATTGCCACTCAGTGCAAGACAGAGTAATCAATGGATGTCAGAAGGCTTGTGCATAAAATTCCCATCTATTGTCTACTCGTCCACTATCCCCAGACTAGTTTCTGGCTTGTGGCCTTCATCAGTGAGGAGCCTTGGATCTGAGAGTACTGCACCTAGATCTTAGGATCTAGTGCAGCCCTCCAGCAGCCACTTTTATCTCTGCTTAACTACAAAACTATGATACTTAAATTGAAAACACTATAATATTTTTAATCCAAGCTCATCAGCTTATATAGTCATATAGGTCTGAACTCAGTTCAGTACCTATACATTTTGGTGTCTTTGGTTCTTTAATAACCATAGCCACCACTATCCTATTAGGCAGGATTGGTTTTAAGCCAATAAACATCACATGAACACCATTTCTTATGCTTGCTCTTAACTGTTATTAAAGCAGAAAAATTCTCTATACATATTGCCACTCAGTGCAAGCCAGAGTAACTAATGGATGCCAGAAGGCTTGTGCATAAAATCCCCATCTAGTGCCTACTCATCCAATATCCCCAGACTAGTTTCTGGCTTGTGGCCTTCATCAGTGAGGGGCCTTGGATCTGAGAGCACTGCATCCAGATCTTAGGATTCAATGCAACCCTCCAGCAGATAAAACAAACAATTAGTGAAAGGAATATATTATATAATAGCATAAAACACTTACATGAAGAATTAAATATTTATTCATCAACTAATTATCAATCACATATATTTTAAAAAAAAGACCATAAATAAAGAGAAAAAGAAAATATATATACCCACATATATATTGGAATCAGAATTGCTGTAAATATAATTAAAAGATGAGCAGTTTGTTATCCAAACACATAAAACCATAGTACAGATAAATGATAATAGTATAAGATGCTCCTGGTAAAGAATTTAGTATTAATCTAAGTGACTAAAGATAATAGGATATAAGAAAAGAAACGAAGAGAGAATAAGACAAAATATAGTATGACATATGTTTATATATGTATTACGTTAAAAATTATTTAAATATTTAAAGATAATTATTAAATATTGTATGAGGATACCGACATTCAAAATACAATATATGAACTTTTTTCATCACTGCCTAATTTATTTTAAAAAAATGCAATATTAGATTACAATCCATGAGATTAAAGAAGTGATAATTTATAATGGATATTACGTACTCCAAAACATGTTTTACGAGATAGTTTTTAAAAAAAAACGATTATGAAAAATAAATATGTATTGTTATTTTAAAATTTTGTAGGAAAGATTTTAAAACAGTTTTTCATGCGCTCTTTTTTCCTCAGTGGAGTTATTTTGCAACTTGGGTATTATTTGTTAAAACAAAGCCTTGATTGAAAATGCAGCCATTAAGATATAATCTAATTATTGCTTTTTAAATTAGTACTTCAATTAACCTAATTGAAATTATTTTTTTCTAAATTTTTTTTTTTTTGAGAATTGCATTCTTTAGGTTAAAAACAACTGTTTTAGGCAAATTAACCGAGAGAAAAATAGAAGTGAGAAAACAAGAGAAAGAGAGCCAGGGGCCACATAATATTATCTTGACAACAAATGTTTTTTATGTTTTTGCTTGTCTATAATATTTTTAATATATGTTGAATGCATGTTTATAATACATTCTATATTATTATAATAATTATAAATCATTTTCAGGATGAAGATCACCAAATGTATTTCAGTTTGTTTTACCCTTCTTTTTTTTTCCACATCTCACTAGTAAACTTTCTTATCTCATTCAGTCATCTTATATAATACTTCTTCCTAGGTTTTTTGCAATCATTTAGGATTTTTGTTTAACATTTTTAATAGTTCATCATGTGTCTTCTCTTCCAGTTATCTTTCAGCATTTTAATTTTTTTCAATGATAATTGTTTTTTCACCCATGCATTTTGTTTTTAACCCCTCATTGTTGTTCATTACATGCATATTTTTATATTTTCCTGCATAGCTAGAAGTTTCTGTACTAATCTATTAAATATTAACTTTTTTAAAAGTATACCAATCACATTTTTTAAAATCTTAAACTATTTTTACTCAAAGTATTACATCCAAATCTATTATTAATATATCCAATATTTTTATATATTGTATTATTAATTTGATCAAAGTTTTATAATCATTAATCTCTTATAATTATTTTTTCTTTTTTGAGCAATCATTAAATCATATTTTAATTTTTTTTTTTTTTTTTAGCATTTATGTTTAGTCTTATTATTTTTATGTGATGGTTTTTCTAACATTTCATGAAGGATTGAAGTATGATTTGCAAAAATGATCACTTTATTTACTAAATCTACCCTAAACTAAAATATATAAAATGCGCTAACACGCACAAGCACACGCCATAAATAGAAAAGACTCTTGCTACAAAATATCCAAGAAATGGAATGCGTAGGGCTTTGACCCTTGAAAGCACCTAGCCATTTGATTAAATATATATATATAAATAAAAATAATATATACTTTTTTGTTTTGTTTTTAGTTTTGTGTGCTTGTGCGTGTTAGCACATTTTATATATTTTGGTTTAGAACAATTAGCCACAAAGTGTAAACTGTTTGCCTATTTAAATCTACCCTACTTAAATAATTTTTATTTATTTTTATTTCCTTAGCTTTTCATTTGAATTCAGTAATTATTTTTCTTCAAACTGCTATAAAATATTTTAAAAGTATGGAATCACCTTGCTGCTATATTTTTTTAGTGTGAATGTGTAATTTAATAACAATTGGTAGTATATTTTATATTGTGAGACTATCTTGTATCTATGATTTGATATTTGAGATCTTTAATAACTGCTTAAAAATGCATATAGAGTCAACTGCTTTTTCATAATCTATTGATTCAAATCAAAATGTCAACTAACATTCCTTCTATAATTTTTCTTAATGGTTGCATATAATTTAAAGTATTAAAATAAGTTTTAAATTTTATTTAGTTTTTGATGGTCCAAGTCCAAATATTTCTGTAGATGAGTTGTAATTATCGTAGTAACCATTTTATATGGAATCCTCCCATAAGACGGATAAGTCTGTGTTATTTGTAAAAAAAAAAAATTAACCTTTGTAATTAATATTCACTATTACTTCATTCTAATCATATGATTTAATCTATATCATTTAGATATTTAGTAAATATACCTTGTTGAAATTTTTATTGATTTGTTTGCCTTCTTTTAAGATATTGACAATAGTTCACTCCTTCCTGAAGTAATTGCAAGTTTCACTTTTTCGTTTAAAATACCCGGAAATTCAAAAAATTTTTATGAATGAGGGAAATACTGTTTTAAAAAATATTATATTACTATTTGCAAAACTTTTCTACACTTTATAATAATTTCTTATTATAGCTACTTTGTTTTCATATTGCTAAAACAACTTTTTCCCCAATATCACATGCTGTTTTATACTTTTGAGACTTTTATTCTCTAATTTTCTTTTTCAATTTACAATTATATTTTCATATATATCATCAATAATTCTTTTTTGTACCATTTGATTGAAAAAATGCAGTAATGCTATTGATATTTTACAAAAATGATAAATAAGATATTAGAAATTATATTCCTTTCAGTTTTATTATTTCTGTATAAGATATTTATCAGGATAATTATAATTCACCTATAGCAATATTTGAATTCAAGTCAATAAAAAACAAACACCCTGGATTTAAAAATGGTTTTAATGTAGTATGTCACATCTATGTATTCAGAAAAGTTATAGAATGCACCACTGAATATTTGTCTTCATCCCTTGGATTTGTAGATTATGAAAAGGCATTCAATCCTACAAGCATTTCCACAGTGATTAGAGCTATGGCCTATAAACCCAGGATATTATGAAAAATTGAATAATATTTTTAAAAAGAAAGCATCAGTGATTATTTTATATGGTTACATAAGATTCTAATTGACAGTGGTATATAACGTCTTGATTCCACCATATCCTCAAAACTTACAAGAAGTATTTTGTGAATTAAAATGAGGAGCTAAAAAAATCTACATAAATTTTATTTAATCATCTAGATTAAGTAGTTGATATAATTATTTTCAAAAATAAATCTTTAGAAATTCAAAAGATGTTGCAAAAGTTATAAAGATGAAAGTAAAAAAGTTGGATTAAGATAAATGCTGAAAAGACTAAAGTATAATATTCAACATTTTTTTTAAAAAAAATGATAGTCACTAATTAGAAAAAGTTAATAACTACAAATATTTTTCTCAGATTATTAATATGGTAGTAATACAAATGAAAGTGTAACAAATAAAATTTTGTAGAATTAAACATGAATGAACTATTTTTGATATTAAAATACTTAATATTAAAAAGAAATATACTCATATATTTATAAACAAAAGTTTTTACTATATGGATCTGACATGTAAAACTTAACAAAAAAGAAATACCAGAGACTTCAAACTACTAGTATGGAGTGACCCATAACAAGAAGAAATGGAAAGTGAAATATAAAAATGAAAAAACAAACAGGTATCTCTGACAACATTGAGACTAAAATAGAGTGGGGCAAAGCATATTAGAAAAGATAGTAACAGATGCAATCATGAACTGGATCCTAAGAGATTATAAATTCTTTCCAATGAATAGTGCCATCCAGTGTAAGCTGTAGCAATCAATAAATTCTAGAAGTGTGCATCAAAATTCCTATCTAGTACCTACTCATCCATTACCTCCTGACTAGTTTGTAACATAACTTTTATCAGTAAGGAATCTTAGATCTGAGAGCATTTCTACTAGATCTTTGAATTTAATGCAATCTTCCAGAAATCACATTTTACATACATAGTTAACTATAAAGCTATGAGCCCAAATGAAAAACACAATAATGTTTTCAATCCAAACTAATTTGCATGTATAGTCATATAGATCTGAACTCTGGTCAGTGTGTATACATTTTGGTGTCTTTGGTTCTTAATAATTTTGGACTAAAGATGTTGGTAACTATGGTTATTAAAAAAACAAACACATTAAAGTCTATAGATATGGAACTGGGTTAAGAAGTGTTTACTATACAATATTGCAATTCAAATAATTGAATAGTGTTTAGAAGGATTATATAAGTGTTTACTACACAAGTAAATTAGTTTGGATTGTAAACGTTATTGTGTTTCAGTTTGTGTCACACCTCCTCTTAGTTAAACAAAAAGATAAAAGGTAATTTCTGGGTTGCATTTGATCCAAAGATCTAGTTGCAGTGTTCTCAGATCCACTTCCCATCATAGAAAACCATAAACTAGAAAATTGTTATAGAGATATTAGATGATTAGGCAATAGATAGGAAGTTTAATGCACATAGCTTTTAGCATTTATTAATTAATATAGATAAGACTGGGTGGTACTATTCTATGGAGAGATTTGCTACTATTTTAACAAATTGTGTAACCATAAGAAATGGTGATCAGGTGATATTTTAGTAGTTTAAAGAGAACATGTGGTATGATGAATAAAATAAGAAAACTTGTTGGTGTGATGCAAAGAAAAGAAAGTATGGATTTAAAAAACTGCACCATATTTAGAAAGATCTTTAATCTGCAGTGGATCAATAATGATTGAAAATAAAAATAAAATGTATCTATTTTATGGACTAGACCAGACTAATATTATCAAGTGATGATCTACTTACCTTTTTGTCAAAATTATTGCAGCATTATCATTTTAAATTAAATTTTCAATTTTAATATGTCCTTACATCATTAAAATACAAAACTTTTTAATTGAGATTTTTGCCATTGATAAACAATTCATCGCAATATAATCTTGGTTTCTCTAACAGTATAAAATTTTAGAATAAATATTTTTTGATCTATTAAATAGCTAAATATGAATTAATTATACACGTATTGCGTTTAAATTGACTTACGCTGCTTCAGAGAGTTTTGAAAGCTTTTTTGAGTCCTTAGTAGATACTGTTATCAGGCGTTGTTAGCCGAGAGGTCAGCGCAGCTGCCTTGCAAGCAAGCAGTTGTTGCGTGTTCGCCTCCCAGCCGATGCTATGACATATGGGGGAAAAATAGTAGATACTGTTGAGAAATGGTTTTCGTAATGAATATGATAGTTGTTACTGTAGTTTTATAATCTTGGTATTTAAATGGAGATGTATGCTATTCAATTATTGACATTTTATTCTTTTTTAATTAATAGATTTAAGTAAATGAGAAAAAAAAATATATTGAATGAAAAAGAGCAAATATTCTTCAATTATGACGCACATTCTTGGATATATTTTTTCCAGATGATCTGATAATTTGTATTTTTGAAAAAATTAAATTGTTCTTAAATAAAAAATAGATTAACATTTGTAATAATTTTTTAAAAAATATAACATTGTTTTCATAATTAATTATGGCCTAAATAAGATTAGCATACTAAATTTCAAAGTTATTTGTGAGATATAAAAAATGACAATAAATGAATGAGAATAAGGAAAATGATAAGATATTAATTCATGTATTAAAAC
Source organism: Epiperipatus broadwayi (assembly GCA_028023455.1). Taxonomy (NCBI): domain Eukaryota; kingdom Metazoa; phylum Onychophora; class Udeonychophora; order Euonychophora; family Peripatidae; genus Epiperipatus; species Epiperipatus broadwayi. Next base: position 241,158 of record JAQFVV010000440.1, on the reverse strand, counting down.
TGCATGGATAATGTTGGTGGTCCTCATACAATAAATACTAAGAATGATGATAAAGTAAATATTGATATATTAATTTTTTATGTTAGCACAACTGCTATCTCAAAATGTGAATGACCAATTCATCTATAATTTTTGTTTTATTAAAATAATAATCACACTGTATGTCACTCAAAAGATCATGTTACTTTTTTACTTGTAAGAACCGAATTGAGCTATGATCCAAAGGCCTTTAATCTTAAGTCCATCACTTTGTCATTGCACTAATATGCACAGGCAATGCTTTCCTGAATGTAAATAAAGTGATTTGAGATGGATAGCTCTGAACTTATAGCTTAATGAGAAACATATGTGATTTAAACACATAAAATTCCAGATCATAGATGCAAAACGTTTAGCACCACTTAGCGCAAGCCAGAGTAATCAGTGGATTCAAGAAGATTTGTGCATAAAATTCCTGTTATTGCCTACTCATTCAATATCTTCAGACTTGTTTATAGCTTGTAGTTCTCATATGAGTGAGAAGCTTTGGATCTGAGAGCACTGCATCTAGATCCTAGAATCTAACACAACCCTTTGGCAACCACCTGTTACTTTTTTACTTAACTATAAAGCTTTGAGGTCAAGATGGAAACACAATGTTTTCAATCTAAGCTCATTAACCTGTACAGTTGTGTATATTTGAACTCAGTTCAACATCCATACTTTTTTGGTATCTTGGGTCATTTACTAACCACAGTCACTATAATCCTATTGGGCAGGATTGGTATTAATCCCACAAACATCATAAGGACACCATTAGTCTGGAGATATTGGACAAGTAGGCACTAGATAGGGATTTTATGCATGAACATTCCTGCATCCACTGATTACTCTGGTTTGCAAATGAGTGGCATTACTGTAAGGAGAGTTTTACCTCTGTAAAAAACAGCTTGTGCAAGCATAAGGAATGATAATCATGTGATGTTTGATGCTTTAAGATTCCAGATCACATGAAAAAGAATTTGAAAAGGCATGTTTTTCTGAAAGAGTATGTTGTAACAGGATAATGCTTCAGAGAGGTTTCTATAATGAAGGTACAGTTGTTTGAAAGCTGAAGACAATAATGAAAATTAATTAAAGCAACTAGATGTTAATTGCAATGAAAGCAAAAATAAAAAGATTTTAGTTATGAAATTTAGAAGGAATAAAAAAGTCTCATCAGAAAAATCTGTGTAATTAAAAAAAATAAAATAAAATAATTGGGATATTAAATGGCAAAAACAACAATAATATTTTTTAATTATAGTATCACATAATTAATACTATTTAGATAACATAAAATAATTCTTGATTAAAAAAATTATGTGAGTCAAAATTACTATATAGAAATATATATTAATTTTTTTCATTTCTATTTCAACAGGAACAAAGAAAACAGATTTTGGAAAAATATTGGAAGTCTGAAAAATTTGAGAGGCCTTTGATATTGTTCTATTAGCATGGTTGACAGTTTATGACATCTAAATAAATTAGATGCAACAGGCTCAGTAATTAGCACACTAAAATTTGAGCATTTTCACAAAAAAATTCACCATGTGAATAATTCCTGAGTCATATCATATAAATGTTTATAGATTGTTCATGAATGTCATAGCAATTGTCATCTTATTCTTCTCTATCATAGGTTGTCTGATGATGTCCAAACTTTAGACATTAAACCATTTAAACTATTATATTAAATTTGTCTTTGATGAAATAAATTGTCACATGTATTGTTGGAGTAGATCACAAGCTTTTTACCACACTTGGTTCATATTTATATTTTTAATCTTCTCATATTGCTTCTGAGTACACTTTTTGCTCTTTATTCAGATTTTCTGATTTAAGTCTTAATATCTTTAAAAAAAAAATCAAGTTAAACATTTAACTTAATAGTTAACCATTAAATAAAGTGTTGGGCTTGACCTGGTATTTTAAATCTAATGCTTGAATATCCTAGAACCTCACTGAAAAAAGCCAAAAGCTAGAAAACAGTCTACAGTTAGAGATATTCTGAAAAGCTTATTAAGAGCTACTGGCATGCTCATTAAATAACATTTGTAATACAAGCTTATTAAATTAAGTCACATGACATATTACTTGATTTCTTTGCAATTATTTTATACAAATATAATAAAATTACTTTTATTCAAATAATCAGTATATATTTTTAGGTTTTATGCAAATAAATCTCTAAATCATTACTACTTAATATGGCCAATTTCCATACAGTGTTATTAATTTATTGTATAAAATATGTGACTTTTTGAGTGATTAAGAATTTACTTATGTTGCATAAGTTTGAAAGTTATATTTTTAAAACACTTTTTTCAATAAATCTAAGATATTTTCTGGATATTTGTGATTATAAAGATTAAACGCTATAGTGTGAAAGGCAGAATTTTCAAAGTATCAATTAATATGAACACTGAAACAGACAATAAATATTATAAAAATTTATATCCATTCTTTTCAATGTTCATATTACTAAATATTCTAAAAAGTTCATGCCAATAAACAAAAAGTATGATTGTAAGGTTATTTGTAAAATTTATTTAAAATTAAGACAACCAAATGAATATGTTAAAAATGATATGTTTGAAATTTAATAATATCTAATAGTAGTTGTAAACTATATTAAAGTTTTTTGTCTAGAAACCACAATTTTAATGTATGAACTTTATAAAATTTAATTTATCAATAAAAAAGAATGCTATGGGACAACATGATTTTATATTTTTCTTCTCTTTCAAAATTAAAATAATCAAACCTTCTTATTTGTACCTGTCAGAAAGTCAAGTTACATAGCTTATAATTCCAGTCTTGAAAAGTAAGGTTATCAAATACTTAAAGGCTGCAAATACACACTACAATGTATAATTTATAAGAAAAGAAATTGCTTTTAATGAATAAATATCAATGAAAAAATATATAAAGTGCCAAGTTTGAAATCACAAAAATATGGAAGCATCAGGAATAAAACTTTCTTTTTATGGTCAAATAGAAAAGCTCAACAAATAATAAAAATTTGATTTAAGACTTGCTACAGCCGGATTTTTTTTGAAAATTTTATATTGTTCTTTGGAGAAAAGTTTTAATTCTCTTTGCAAATGTGAAAAAAAAAAGACCTTAAAGATCCCTTTTCCAAACCTTAAAGGTCTTGACCTCAAAAATGAAATATCATTTAGATGCTTAACTTGAACATTTTATTTAAAAAATAAAAGCACTTATTCTTTATCTATGTTAATGGTTTCCTAATAAAAAAATACTATAGCAAAAATAAAGATTTATTTATTGATTTTTTTCAGCAAAATATAAATTCTCATCTTTCTCAAATGACCAAGTATTATGTATTATTTTATATTTCAAAGGCAATATTAATTTTTTTATTCAAATGCTAATAAAATAATATTTTAAAACTGAACTTGTTTTTAATCCCTGTTTGAGATTTTTTCAGACAAGTCCCCAAATGTAATGATTTACTTGCCCATCCAGTTACTACTATACTACAGACAATGGTAATTGGTTAAAAAAATTCAAATTAATTTAGTCTAGGGAAATATGAATACCAAATGGGTGACTGTGTATATGGTGGAGTGACTGTATAACTTTTATTTTTTTATTGGCTAATTTATAATAGTCAAGGATAATAATCAGTTGGGTCTACATGAAGGTCAAGTCTTTATACAGATCCAGCTATGTTTTCTGGCTATTATCCTCTTCACATTTATGATATTATTATAAAAAAATTAAAATAGTCTACTTGGAATTCAGATGAAAAATAAATGAGTGACCAAATTATAATAACATTAATTTTAATTAACAAATGCAAAATAATATAACAATTTATATTTACATATTTACATCAACATACTAATATAGAGAACATACATGACAGAAAATCTTTTTATAATAATTCATAAAAATTTTATATGAGTTTCATTCAGTTGCCTATTTATTAAGCAATTGAGCTCAATTTTCTTTCACATTTGAAAAATTTTGAATAAGATATACATATTACGATAATGATTTTTATCTAATATTTTCAATTTATCTGTGGTTTATTTCAATTAAGTTCCTTCTTTTGTGATTGAGGGTATTGAATCTACATAATTTATTAATTCATTTATGGTAGAATATTTGTATTTGACAAACACTTAATTAAATGGCAGATTTCCTTATGTGATTAAGTGCCAAATATCATATATTTTAGCATCACAATTAGTTACTAGTTTGGGAAAATTCTTGTTAATTACTAAGGTATTTTTTGTTTACAGCTCACAATAAGCTACATCAATGAAAATTTTAGGAAGGAGTGCTCTGAAGCTTCAACCTAGTAATTGTATTATATTCACATAGATAAGAATTAAATTTTTTTGGCTTCCATTATGCAAGCAGCACTTAAAAGAAAAAGATCTTTTCCCCACCTTTAGTTGAAAAAGCAAATAATGTAAAAGTTTTTTTACTTCATTTTAAATCTCTTTTAACTTATTCACCCAATTTCTATTATTATTTAAGTAAACCTAAATGTCATATCCCACTCATCCATAATTTTTTCACAGTGATTAGATTGTGGGTTTTGAATGGAAATTAATATATGTTTTACTTCTTGGTTCTTTATTCAATTCTTCCATTCTTTTGATAGAAAAGAAATAGCACACCAACCGAAAATTTCACAATCATTTTATTACATTGCTAGTATTGTCTTTAATTAACAGCAGTAAACCTTCAGAAAACATCATAGGTGACAAGAATAAATTTAAATTTTTAAAAAAAATGATATAATTTATAAAAATCTATTGCTAAAATGTTATTCGGATGATTTGGTAATATAGATTGTTATATACTGGCATATGAATGATTTGTATATTTGGATTTGAGATAGATTTTATAATACTTAAAGTAATTTAAAATAGAACTATACATATTAGGTCAAAGAATAATCTGTGCACAACATATTCCAACTTTCTGGGTCTCTAATGCCCATACAAACAATGGATGTCTTCCCTTAAGCAAGTAGGTATTATAATTTTCTATGATTGTTTGTTGTTTTCATTATTATAATCCTAATAAATTTTTAAAGATTTTATGTCTTGACATAATTTTATTGTCAATTACCTTTGTTTGTTTCAAATTTTGCACCTGCAGATCAATACATATTGAGAGTCAATTTTATTTTACAATACGGAATTTTAATAAATTTTTCATTTATTATCATCATCATCATCATCATCATCGTCGTCGTCGTCGTCATCATCATCATCATCATCATCATCATCATTATTATTATTATTATTATTATTATTATGTTTTAACTACTTAATAATTTATTTACATACATGATTATTATAACATTTTAGAAGACATAATAAAAAAATGCATATGCATTTATAAAAAAAACATGCATATAAACGCTGCCATAGAAGTTACAATATATAATTTTAATGTATTAACTCATATATATATATATTGCAAATATGTAAATCAGTTTATATTTGTTACATTGATAAAATATTTTATATAGCGCCATATCCAGACACATCAAACAAACTACAATTGTAATCCTGTCAAAAAATCCAAAATGAAAAGACAAATTAATAAAAAAAATTAGAAAATAAAAATAGCTTAATATAAATACGTTATTTGACTAATATTAAATATTAATGATTCCATAAATGTGGATATGACACAAATATTGAATATATATATATATATTACATTTTAAAAGTACAATGTTATTTATAATTCGACCCAAAGACTTCTAAAAATAATTTAGACTAAGATGGTGTTTTAACAACCTTAGATCCACAATGCAACCCACAGCTGAGTTGTCATTGGATGTTGAAGTTAGTCCAAATTCTTTTTCATGTTTTTTCTTGCTTGATTTGTCGGTCCTCTTTTTTAATTTTATAGCTTGATCACTTTTTAATCGTTCTCCATCTCATTTTGTAGCATTATTACAATCTCCTGAAAAAATTTTTATTTTCTATTTTTAGCTTGCTTCATTAAAAACACGTAATCTAACAAGTTAATAATGTTTTTTTTACAATTATAGTTTTTCTTCATTATAAAATCTTCTAACGATAATTATTAAATATTAAACTTTTTATATATGCATGTCAATTTATATAAAAAAATTTAAGATATACAATTTTTAATTTGTTAAATAAGTGTGTTTGTTTAACTATCTTATATTAATTGTTCTTAATAGAGAATTTAGCATATTAATAAATACATTTTAATTTCAAATAATATTAAAATTTATTGTAAATTTTATTTAAACGCACATTGATTACTAAGTAATATTTACTAAGGTTATAAACCTCAAGAATATGCACGTGAAAATGCGAAGGTAGGGACCTCTACAGGTCTTAACCATAATTAGTAAATATTAAAATTTATTGATAAAGTACGGACTATAATACAGACTATATTACTCGAAGTTGTCTATATCTTTGAGAAATTAAGTGTTAAACATTAATAATTATTCAATAGTCCTCTGGAGATAAATATTAAATTTTTACAAACAGATTCACAATTTTCTTAAACCTATTAATAAATTAGATTAAGTTAATGAACAAATAACTAAATTTTTCACAGAATTTCAAGTGAAGCTTATTAAATAGGTTCAAATAAATTACTTATCTAATAATTTAAAGCTAAATTTGCAAAGAATAAATTAAATGAATTCATATATGGGTATATAGGTGCATGAGAAAAAGGCATTATTCACGTCTTAGTGATTAATGTTTGGAATTATTTTAATAATGCAATAAATAATTGTCCTGTAACACCCCCCATAAATCCAAAACATTTATGTTTATAATTACAAATAAAAGCTATTTTTATTATATCATTTTTATAAATCAAAGAATATAGAGGTAATTAGCATATAAAAGAAATCTGCCAGTTATATAAATTCTTGTTTTCAAGGCTTTTTATTAATTCATTTTTAGAATATTAAGGCAATTTTCTTCAGGCATCCTTTTTTTTTTTCATTATAAAATAGTTACTATTATTATTCCAAAATATTTCATTATGCTTCATACAAAAATCACAATTAACACCCAATCTACAAAATATATTTCTATCATTGTTTTGATAGTGTCAAAATATTATGTAAAAATAAACTAACAACAATAACAAAAATAATTAGAAATAGCAATATGCAATATTGATTGTTGTTCTTGGAAAATTATGTCTGATGATAGAATACAATAAAAAGATACAATTAAGTAAGTGGTGAAATATTTCAAAAACAAAAGTTCACCATATAAATGATTAAAAGTCAACATTTTAAAATAACATAAAAATAGGTGAAAGAACTAACATGAGTATATATAGATACATTTATGATTTATAGATTTGTGTATATAATCATACAAATATTGATGTAATTTTTCTTCTGGAGTTTGAATAGTCATATGCAATGACTACCAATTTAAAGATGAATAAAAAATAAATAAAAAAAGATAACTAGTCAGTTGATATATATATATATATTGATTCTAATATTCTCATGAATAAATGAATTTATTGTATTATTTCCCGGAGCTTCTATGTAGTAAAAATATAATAGCTAAATGGCTGACATTTCAGCACAATAACAAGTACTTTCCTCAGAGCTTTGAGAAAGATTATTGTACTGAAACATCAACCATTTAGCTATTATATTTTTACTACACAGAAGCTCCTGGGAATATGAATATATATATATATAAACAACATTAAAAAAATAGTGTAAATATTAATGGATTAATTTATATAGTATCAATATTTATATATATTGTGACCTTCCAGATTGGCACCATGAAGGAATGTGGGAAGTTCACATTGTGCCAATAAGTGATCAGGGATACCTAATAAGAAAAAAATGAATTATGATATAACTCGATGTATAATTCAGTTGAAAAGTTCTTAGGATGTTAGTTGGAGTGTAAACCATTACATTTTTTTATGTATATCTAATAGTGAGAGAGGGGAATGGATTGTACCAGGACTTGTTGGTATGAAACTCAACCAGTGGGAATAAGTATTGTTTGTCTGAAAGGCCATGATGAGTACTTATTCATTAATTTTCTAATTTATTGTTTATTGCCATTCCAAGATCTAACTTGTATATGTGGGTGCATGTCCATTCACACCTCATTCATATTTCTAATTATCATTCAGAATATCCATCTTGCAATAACATTATTTATTTTCCATAGAAATTGCTAATAGCTCAGTCATTAATAGACCTCAGGATTAATGGAAAGACAGAAGTGCACACAGACACTATCAGTTAATATGATTTTTTTATTAACTATTTATTGTATAAAATATTTCATTTGAAAATGTAAAGGTTATTTATTTTATTTATTATTAGTTAGTATTTGTAATTTTATATATTTTTTTTAATACTCTATTCCTAACATTTTTTTTTTACAAGTAATAAATTCTTGCATATTGTTGGTCTCATTATAACTAAAAAAAAGAAGGCGTGGCTAAGTAGGCAGAAGACTTCAGAAAAAGTTTTAGAGAAGGTGAAATATTTTTCTAAAAAAAAAGAAATATAATAAAACAAGTGAACTTAATATTTTCATTGAATTCTCTACTATTCCCTTTTACTAAAAACTTTTCTCATACTACTCAAGCATAAATACCAACATGTAATTGTGAAAGATACAGGATAGAATTGTCCAATATGGAAGGCTAAATGTTTAAAGGTACACCAGTTCCAACTTTTATCAACTAACAATTTGAATTTACTCTTATTCAAAATGCATGGATATTATATAAAAAAAATTGCTAATACAATTTTGCTATGACTTATTTATAATAAATAGTGTAATACTGGAATTATGTAAATTAACAATAATGATAATAATTGCGAAAGTTATGCTGAACTGTATAATGGAATATTTTATTGACTCTCATTTAATAAGTTTTATATTTTGATTGTGTAAAATAAGGCTGAAAAGAAGAAATTATTCATTCTAATACTTTACATTATTGGAATAATTATGTGTACTAAATTACCTTATCAGTCACACCTATATATGAGTGATAGAATGTGTGACAATGATATTTGATAGTTATTTATCAGAAATGTGTATAAGCATGGATGACCAAATAACCTTGATCTTGATTGTTATTAAAATTTATTAAATATTGGAAATTTTAGACAGAACAGAGTTGAAATAGCATGGATCATAAACATTTACTTGGATGATCTTGCTGAGCTGTGTAAAGTTTTAAAAAAAATGATTCAAATATGTGCAAAAGCTGCTTATAATGTTCATTAGGAAGTCCTAAGAACATTGAAGGTTATTGATGTTTTGTCAAGTTCATGCTTATCCTGAAGGAGTAATGTTTGTATGTTTTAATGTTTGTTTATTCATCATATCATCATGAGCTATGCGTACATTTTGCTTTTAAAGTTTCAAGTATAAACTAAAAAAAATAAATAAAAAGGGAATTTTTATTTTAATGACAGAAGGTTTGATATGCATTTCTTTTATTACATATGATAGATATATAGATATATTTATTTATTTTCTTTTATGTTTAATTTGATATTAATTCTGTTTATTATTATTATTAAGTATGTATATGCCTATCTCCTCTAGAACATCTCGGAGATTTTGGTATAAGTTACACCAAACTGGTTTTATTTTATTTTATCATACCATCTACACCTTCTTATACACTTTATCAATACTTTTATTTGTATTATTTGTATTACACTAACAGTTTTGATTGTCCTGCAGTCATCATCAGAGCTACAATATTCAAATATATAATTATACAGTTATTGCACTTATCCACATATTGATATACATAATTAAATACCCAATATAAACAAAAATAATTATACATTTTAATATGATCTTTATAAATAATCATTTCCCATTTATTACCTTATTTTCTAAATAATTTTATCAATATTTTATATTAATTTATTTTATATCACTTTATTCTATTTTTTAAATATTGTTTAATATAATAATTATAATTTTAACATTTATTTTACTATTTAATGCATATTATTATCATTTTTCTGATATTATAAAATCAACTTCTAATCTTTTCTTATTTTTATTAAATATTTCTATCAATTAACTTTACCCACATTAAAAATTATTTTTTATTACAAAAAATTACTTACTTCTTGTTGATTCCATTACCAAAACCCAACTGACAAAAAAATTCAAAATTTGTATTTGTTTAACCCTTCCTCTATTGTCATTTTCTTTAAGTTTTTTTTTTTTAACCATTTCAAATTCTAATTATTATTAACAATTGTTTATAAAATTATTGTTCTTACCCTGAAATCTCTATTAAGACTTGGTATACTCTTAATCAAGATTGCCTCTTTAATTTTTCTAACCCTACTATTATTTGTGTAATTAATCATTTTTATACAATCTTTTTCAAACCTATGACCTGTTTTTAATGAATGCAAATAAATATGTGATCTCTTATCATATTTATGTTGAATTAATCTGGTATAAATTGAGTTCTTTGTTTCTCCCACATAATTAGTTTTTATATTTTTACTTTTACATGATTTACATTCAATTTTATATATGCCATTTATGTTTTTTCTACTTTTCTTACATACTTATTATCTAATATATTAAGTATATTCTTCCTTCTTTTATCCACTATCTTAAATTTTATAACATTATTAAACTTTTTAATTCTAATAATTATTCTATTCATACTTTTTACAATAATGTTATTATAAGTTTTAATACTTATATATTTATTTTTATCTATTTTATTTTTTCTACTTACTATCCCATTACTTGTATTAAATATCTCTTCCAATTTTCTTATATTTTTTTCTATAACTTTTTCTGGATATTCATTATCCCTAAACTCTTTAATTATTATCCCTAAACTCTTTAATTATTAATTCTATCTGTTTTCTATAATCTTCCTTATCTGAGAAATAATTCCAAGCTCTATATATTCTTGAATTTATACTACTTATGTTATATTTAACATCTATATTTGAATGCCAATTAGTTATATTGCTATATACATTGTTTAATATATATATATATATATATATATATATATATATATATATATATATATATATATATATATATATATATATATATATATATATATATATATATATATATATATATATGTCTCTATCTTGCATTTCCCATTTTTATATGATTTTTCTAACAAAATATCCAAATACGATAACTTATTATCATTTTCTTTTTCTACTGTTAATTTTATATTTTTATTTAACCTATTAATCTCCTCAAGATACATATCTATTTTCCTTTGGCTCTTGTTGATGATTATATCTATTTGCCTTTGGCTCTTATTGATGATTATTGGGCCAAATGGCATATGGCTAAATTGATACAAATAATCATCATATCTAAAGGTGATATATTACCAGTCTTCGGGATGGAGTTGGATCTGCCAGTAACTGGACGTTAAATCAAAAGTTGAAAATATTTTCTTTTCCCTTAAATCTTCCTAACAGTTCCTGCATAGGAGGGGGATAATACAATCTGGGATAGTTATTTGGTTAAGTTGTCTTGCATCTAAGCACAACCTGACCAACCCATCTTTTTTTTGACAATCACCAGTGGATTACAATATGGAGAGGAACACTTTGAAATAATTTCCCATTCTATCATTTGGTTTATTTGTTCCTTCACATTATCCCAGTATTGATGTGGAACTGGATATGATCTAGATTGGAATGGATGGTCCTGATTTATCTTAATTCTTTGCTCAAATCCTTGAATTACACCCAGTATATCTGAAAAATGTGGCCATACTCTTCCAATATTTTCTGCAGTGCATGCTCTCCTCCATTGGCCACATTTGCCTGCTTAACTTTCTCAGCTATTACCCCATCCATTGGGTCTTCCTCAACTTTCATGACCCCAATTGAATGGTATAGGTCTGACCCTAGAAATTTAATTATTTCTCCTTTGCAAGTAACTCTTTTCCTTTTGTAGTCCAGGACACATTTGTATTTGTGTAGGATATCAGATACTAGTATGGCCTCATGTATCAGATCCTTCATAATAAGGAATACATGAGCGAAAGTTTTCCTCTTTATTTATACATCTACCCATATCTGCTTAGATTTTACCTTGGCCTTCTTATTATTTTCCATCATCACCTTGTAACCTTCAGTGGAAGGGTCCGTATGCCAGGTTGTTTCCTAATCAGTTTATGATATAGTGTTTCTGACATAACAGAAATTTGACTCCCCAAATCGATGAGGGTTTCTATTTCTATTTGATTGATTTTCATATGAATCTTTGGGCATTCCTGTTTGGCATAGTGGGGAACCCTATCTTCCCATGTGCACACCAAATTCTCAATGTGTTTCCTTTTTCTCAAGTGTATCATTCCTTCCTCCTCTACCATATTAGTTTGACATTTATCCATGAATTTTCTATTATCGATCTCCCTCATTTGCTCATCTATTTTAATTTGACTTAATATTTTGTCAATTTCTTCAGCTGGCCTAATACTATTAATCCCCACTCGGCACCTTATTTCTAATGGAAAATTTTGATACACCATTTTTACTATCTGATTTTCAGATAGCTTATCACTCTCTAATGTCTTCAGTGTGGCCACTTATCATCTGAAAAACTGTATGTAATTTTCCTTCCTCTTTTCCGAAAACTTCTGATTAATGATTCTTATTTTTATATTCTCCTGCTGTTCCTCATTCCAAAACGTCTTCTTTAAGACCATTTCATACTCCTGGTATGTTTGGGTTGGTGTAACATGAAATCCCACCATGTTTTTGCATATCCTTGAAGGTGGATCTGTGCCAAGATTATTTTGAATTCCTCCAGTATCCCATATCTCCTAAAATATTTTTGTAAATTATTTATATGCTCTCTTGGACTCTCTTCCTCCTGTCCTCTAAATACCTTCATTTCCATCCCCTCTATCTCCTGTAATTTTGTTATTATCATATCTATCCTGCCTGTCTCCTGCTTTGTCTTTGAGATAACTTTTATTTCTACTTTTATTCTTATAAAATATCTCTAAGAAAAATGAACTCCTCTTCTTCTTCTTCTTCTTCTTCTTCTTCTTCTTCTTCTTCTTCTTCTTCTTCTTCTTCTTCTTCTTCTTCTTCTTCTTCTTCTTCTTCTTCTTCTTCTTCTTCTTCTTCTTCTTCTTCTTCTTCTTCTTCTTCTTCTTCTTCTTCTTCTTCTTCTTCTTCTTCTTCTTCTTCTTCTTCTTCTTCTTCTTCTTCTTCTTCTTCTTCTTCTTCTTCTTCTTCTTCTTCTTCTTCTTCTTCTTCTTCTTCTTCTTCTTCTTCTTCTTCTTCTTCTTCTTCTTCATCTATTATTATTATTATTATATATAACATCCTGGGCTCACCACCCAAGCTGACAAAGTACTATGCTGACCATCACTTGCCTTATTGTTGAACCTCTAATTCCATCTGGTGATTTATTTTCCAAAGCAATATTTGCGAGACAAACAATTAAAATTTTTAAAAAAGATTCTTATCAACCTGCCATTCTCCTACTTTTGTAGCACCATTCATTGGAAAGTCATTTTAACAGTCAACCTCATTTATCATACCTAATGCTTGGCAAAAAAAAATCTTTAAAAGTGGACAAGTGGACCACACGGTATAATGGATGGAATACTATGGCTGTCTAATGCCATAACACCTGTAGACAGTATTTAATCACTATCTACCACCTTGGAATTCAAATATGAATAAATTATTATCTTTTTTTTTGAGAATTTTATACATGCAATTCCTATATCTTGTGTATATCTTATTTATAAAATAAGTTAAAGTTTTCTGGTGGCCATTGTTCCTTGAGTAAAATCTAAAAATAAATTTCTATGGGAAAAGTATATTTATGAGTGTCAGTTAAAAGCTGACCTCAAGCACCAGACTCACTAGTACGGTGAGAATTATACTTTCCCTACTTTCCTATCTAATGAGGTGCCTGACCCAAGCTAGCTCATTCTCAGGGTTGGGAGGAAAACCTATCGGATGAACTGAGGTATGTTAAGAAATATGTGGATTTGAACGCTCTCTTTTTATCTTTATTCCCCAAGTTAATTACTTTCTTTTTTAAATGTTAGATTTGAGTCTAAAATATATTTAAAATATACATGCCTATTCATATTGGACGTATTTAGATAATTTTTCAATTTATCTTGGCAGGTAAAGTAATAGGTGAATATAAATGATAAATCAATATACAACTTCAATTATAAGGTAAATATATGACTTTTATTATTAATATTTTAACATATCATTTATAAGATCAAAATTATATATCATTTCCAGATTAAAGTATAACAATGCCATAACTATAAATAAAACAAAAAATCTTAATACATAACAGATAAACATTAATTTTAAAAAATATATACAGTTATATGCTATAATTTGATTTAATAGCCTAATCAGGTAGAATTATTCAGAGGGTAACAAGAAGCAATTCCAAGTTATATTAAGATAAAAATATCACATTACCTGACAGACCCTGGGACTTGGATAATGAAATATTCAGTCTTGTAGTGTAGCTAGTCCAATTTTATGGTCCTGAAGTAATCAAGGTTTACTTTATTAAAGTGTGATATCTTTTTATTGGCAAAGTCTGGCATTAAGGTTTATTTGCATTATGAACGAGACATGATTTAAATTATTAATGATGTAATCTTCCAAGGTGAATTTGTTCATACTTTTAGATTTGGTCCTTTCTATTTTGTTCTGTGTTATGCAGTATAGATTATTGGTGAGGTTCCTGGGTTGTTCTGCAGGCAGGCGATGAGTAGAATCAGCTTTGTATCAGCGACGGATGGTGATGCCCTTCACATATATGCTATTATCCCAACATTATAAACATTGGCATTCTAAAAATTGATCTTGGATTGGCAAAACAGTTAAATCAAAAAACTTTAATGTCCTTTACAGCAACTCCAGCATAACCATCTCAATTAATAAATCAAAGCCAAAATTAAATATATAAAAGCAAAAATCATGATTTACAAGATCTCCACAGTTTTCTCCTGCTCAGCTGTTTCAATCTAACTAATTTTAACTTCTTTTGTTCACTTTCCCCCCCAAAAAAATTTATCAGCACTTTGATCTATAAAATATTTTTTTTCTTTAACATTTCCTTTGTCTTTTGTTCCATCATTTTCTAGTATTTTTAGTTCACCATACATTCCTTGGCTTTCTTGGAATTTTTTTAAAAGTAATTAGGCATTGTGTTATATAACCAAGAATTGCCTAGAGGCATATAAGTACTTCTTTTCACTACCCTCATTAACTTAAGATATGATTGAAACAAAATTTATATTTGAAACAATCAATAACAATATATGAAAACAATATTTGCATATAACTGTATTTTTCACATATATAATATTTTAAAAATATTTTAAAATAAATAATTATGCCTAGTTAATCCTTTCCCATTTGTTTTCTCTTTTTTTTAAAAAAAGTTCAATATTGATTTACATATATATATATATCTAACTCGTCATACATTGTTTAACATTTTGATGAAAAATTAAATGAGTACAGGTATCATGGGTAATGGGTACATGTTACTTAATTTTTTGTAGCAGGGTTTGAATCCAGCTACTGTTACAGTAATATACTAAAAGTCTTGTTAAACTAAGTGCTAAAAGATAATTTTAAAGTAATGACTTAGATTAAATAAATTAGTGTATTTCAAAATAAAAAATTATATTTAATATTTGTGTTATAAATTATTTTTTTAATGGTAATATTTTATGGTAGACAAATGTGTTTAAATTAATAGTATCAAAATTATTATTACAAATTCTATTATTATATTATTATTTATTTAATATAATATTCTTATAATTAAAAATTTATTTCTATTTTCAGACAATAATTAAAAAAAATTATTACATTTTGTCTCATTAAATCATGTGACACAAATACTCATACTTGTGTGCTTACAAGATTTCTAGATAAAGTTTCAAAATTATTTTAGGATTGTTTTAAAAAATTGAAACTTTTGTTATATCATAAGATAAAGCCAAAATATTTTATAACAATTATTTAATTAGTAGTTTTAAAAAAACAAATGTAATTAGTAAAGTTAAATTTTAAAAATAGATAAATTGAAAATAAATATTGGATAAATTAATAGGGTATTATTTTAAAAATGTTATTTTAAAATGTTTAGTTTGTTTAAATAAAAGTATAAAATTAATTTAGAAATAAATAATATAATATTTAATATTTTGTTGGTGAGTCATGATTTTTATTTTTAATTTTTAATTGTGCAATATTGACTGATATGTAAATTAGATCACCAGTTAAATATCTAATAACCAATCAAATCATTAATTTAATTGAGTATAAAAGTAGATGTTTTCATTTTTCTGGGTGATAAATATGTGCTTTTAATAACTTAATTAGGTGCTTTAATAATTTAAATAGATACTTAGTAATAAATTAACTCATAATAATTTATTTTTTTTAAATATCAAAGTATTGCTTAGTTTATTACTTGGAATAATTATTTTAAAAGAGAGTATTGAAAAAATTATAAATTTATTAAGCTAAAATCATGCATTGTTAAAGCAACAAACAATATTCCCTATCAAGTATTTCTATTAAAACTTGAACCAGCTTCATGGTAGCCATGAAATTCATACCAAAAATAAGTGAATATTTGAGGAAAGTAAGAATGGAGGTACAGATATCAAATAACAATACAATTTTAAAAATATTATTGGAAAAAAATGTCATTATTTATTTTGGTATTTTGGACATTGTCAAGAAAATTGGACAGAAAAGTTTGTCAAAAATTTAGTTTAAATGCATTATATCATAAGAAAAGATAGCTGTACCAGTAAAGCAAAGCTATACAATAAAAACTTTAACTCTTAATATTTTAAGAGGAATATATTTTTAAAAGAGTTGCAGTAAATATTTTAAAAAAAATATTTTTTTAAAAAAAGTTTATTATGAACTTTTCCTTTAAATGATAAAGATATAAAAACTGATAGTACTGCAAATATATTTTACATGACAAGTCATCATTGTTTAAAAAACACCACATTTATTTAATAATGTTAAAAACCAATTTTGGAAAATTATTCTTTGGAAAAGAAATACCTGGGTAATTAAAATTATCCCGACAAAATAACTTTATAATGTCTTATTGAATTACCAGAAAATACTAATTTTAATGGAATATAAGTATGTATTTTCCATACAAGTACACATGAATCCACAT
Organism: Epiperipatus broadwayi; assembly: GCA_028023455.1. NCBI lineage: Eukaryota > Metazoa > Onychophora > Udeonychophora > Euonychophora > Peripatidae > Epiperipatus > Epiperipatus broadwayi. The sequence continues at coordinate 223,891 of JAQFVV010000440.1, read as the reverse complement.
AGCCATAATTGATGCATCAAAAACCCATGTAGGATCCTAGTTAAACAGGAAAACTCTGGAGGATTATTTAAACTTTTCCAAGTGATATCACAGTTAAATAATCATTGTCCTGAAAGCTATAGACAATTGCCTATAATTTTTATGAACTTTCATCAAAGGATTAATGATTATTTTTCTAAATAATTTCAGATTTAAAAGTCAACTTGATTTCATTTCATTTTTTTTGTCATTTATGAATTTATGCCATGTCAAGGGAAAAAAGAGCTGTGTTTTGTTCTCAAGTGTTGAACAGTAGCATTGTCTTAGCAACTGCACCAGAGAGGAGAAAAGTTTTTGTTCTAAAGCATTGGACATTAGTTGTTTAACAAACATTTGGGGAGAAAAAAGAAAAACTTATATGAAGGACTTCTAATGAAGAAATATTAGAAGAAGGAAAAGAACATTTTTTTTAAAATTTACTTTATGATGAATTGGAGTTTTGCATAAATATGGTCTTAATTATCTTTTTATTTACTAATAATACTATTAAGTTGTTTTTTTTTCTTATTATTGTTAGGTAGGAAAATTATATATAAAAATCTATTAATCTAACATAATTATTATTGTAAGGAATATTTAATTCTTTGTAAAGTTTTTTATAAATATTTTTCTAAGTATGATAGTTCTTGCTGAGTAAATGCTATTATTATTTAATGTTTATTTTATAAAATATGGACCAGAAAATGTCTAAGAGTGACCAACCAGCAATTTGTCACCATGGATAAACTTTGTAAAATATATTAATTTTTACATGATGTATATATTTTTTAGATTGCTTGGAATATTTTTTATAGTATTACCTTATCACATGAACATATGAGTATGTGTGCATGCATTAAATACACATAGAACTTATTATTATTATTCTAGAAATATGAACAACATTTTTAAAAAAAAAAGATATGCAAACTTTTCTTTTATATTACCAATGTAATATGACTTAATGATACATATAATTTATATGATTCTTTAGTGGAGGAACCTATTATTATTTTTTAAATGTTTTAAAGTATTGATTTAATACATTAATACAAAATTATTTGTATTTTTATTGCTGAATTTTGAAAGTAAAATAACCTTTTTTTGTTACAATAGTTGTAGATTATCAAAGTCATACGTGAATCTTATTTATTGTTTTATAATAATATTTGATAATTTTGCAATGTAGATTGATAAATCTATTATGAAATTTTTAAGTGCTAGTGGCCTTGGGATTATGAAAAAAAACCAATGTGATGCTTATATGTAGGATTTATGGGGAATAGAAAGTATTTCATTTTATTATCTTAGTAGTTTAAGCAGGTACAGATAATGTAGCCCTGTGACTTGTATATTTTCCATGGGCAGTGTTTTTCTTAGTATTGAATATTTTAATGTTTAAAGGAGCTGAATAAATAGCCTGGACATTATTTTATATTGTAGGTCATTAGACAGAGACATCATGCCTCTTTGTATGTGCTGTTGTCATGTAGATTCTCATATATGTTTATACTATTGAGTCGATATTCTAGTTAGTTCTTCATGCCTACAGATCAAATCACTATCTTAATTTCAAAAGTAATTGCATCATACAGGATTGAATTTATGAAGGAGAATAAGAAATAATTTTGGGAATTGAAGAATCGTTATTTTTAAAAGAGGATAAGATAAGTTTTTCTTACTTTGGTTTATGGTGAGATCAAATACAAATGAGATTGAAAGTAAATGCAAACTATAAGGATAAAGAATTATAAATATTTCCGTATTTTATTAAACTATATTTGAAAAAAATATATGTGATAATAAATTATTCATGAGATTTTTGAATAATTTTGGACATTTTGATTATACACGGTAATGCATATTTTTAAAGAATAAAACATCCAGAAGAAACAACATAAAATAGAATGAGTACTTATATTTTGTGAATATGATTTTATGTTTAGAACACGTATAAAACATACACATAGAGATTTTATTAGAGTAGTCCCAAGCAAGGTATATAAAAGTATGTCAATTATATTATTTTATTTAAGTCCATTTATTTATTTAATGAACCAAAATAAGTATTTTTGAATAATATTAGCACTATCATAGCAGAAGTTTGTTTAATTTATTACAAAATCTATGAATGTATTTTAAAAATAAATGTTACTTCAGTAGTTTTCAATTTCATATTTTTGTGTATGCTTATGGAAAACATATTTTTAATACATGTCAATTAATAGATATTATATTCAACTATAATTGTTTTTGTAATTATTATTATTATTATTATTATTATTATTATTATTATTATTATTATTATTATTATTATTATTATTATTATTATTATTATTATTATTATTATTATTATTATTATTATTATTATTATTATTATTATTATTATTATTATTATTATTATTATTATTATTATTATTATTATTATTATTATTATTATTATTATTATTATTATTATTATTATTATTATTATTATTATTATTATTATTATTATTATTCAATAAAGGCTTTATTGATCTCAATGGTTTACATAAGTTTACATCTAGAAAATTTGAAATTTAACATACAATGAATAATATTAGGGTAAACACATATAAATGAATTTAATGGTTACACTTTGTGGTTAATGGACTATAACAATATAAAAATTAAAAAAGCAAAAATAATCAGAGTTCTAAAGTTTGGGGAGCTTATTTAGTTTTGTGCACATGTCACTTTGAATGTTAGTTGTGTGATAGTTTTCGTTGCAGCATTCACAGCATTGATGGTTGTTTTAACAATGACCATGTTGCTGCATATAAGTAGGGGTTGGTTATTATTTTATCTCTATTTCAAATGCATAGCAGTTTGTTGCTAAATGTAGCTGGGTGTCGTCTGGTGTTATTGCTAATTAAGAAAGTACATCGGGTGCACAATACGCATATAGAACAAATGTGGCTGCCCTAATGCTAGGTATTGATCTTCCCTGAAAAGCAGCTATTATGTGATTAATGATTGTACCCGGTTTTCTGTAGGTGTTACACCTCATCTGTCGTGTTTGGTTAAGTGCTACACATTGATAAATAAAGTGGTTCAGTGTCTCTTCTGCTCGATGGCAGAGTCCACAGAAGGGGTCAATAGATATATACATTCTTTTATGATAAAGAAAGTGGGTTGTTGGCAAGGCAATGAGATTGATTTTCATGATAAAAATCAAAGTATTTGGGCTCTAGAGCCCATTTTTTATATTCCTTGAGTAGTCTCTTGTTGTTAATTCCTAGCATAGGTTGTATAACATTAGTAACTGCTTCTCTGTTTATTAAACCATAAATATCCCAGTATGAATACTTATGCAAATACTGTTCTGGAATCTTGTCTGTGGTTTTGCATTGGTATATAATGTTGGTGAAAAAGGAACCTTTTGGACGTGGTCTATCTGTTGGAGTAACTTCTAGAAAGTGGTTAATTTTGGGGTATTTGGCAAGTATTGTGATTATTGAGTTCCTTAACTTCTGTATATGAAAAACATTGATGTTGTGCAAGCCAAGTCCATTTTTTATTAGAGGTTGGCTAAGTTTTTTTGTGGAAATTGCTACTGTTTTTCTGGCCCAAAGTAGTTTATTATATATGGTTTTAATTTTTGAAATGAACCCCTTTGAGAATGAAATAACCGGTACATAGTAAGTTATTTTGGTTGTGATAAGCTGGTTAATTAACTGTACTTTGGAATATAGTGAAAGATATGCCTTGGACAAGGAGTTTATAATTTTTGTGGCTTCTTCTTTAAGTTTATTTTGGATATGGCATCTCATTCCTGTAATTCCCATATGAAATGGGAACCCAAGAAAAGAGTTTGGTTTTGATTTGTAAATTGATGTACATGGTTTACCAGTGTATAGAGACCAGGCTGTGGTTTTTGCTGGATTAAATGTTAATTCATATTTTTGTGAATATTCTTGTAATATCTTTTGGAGTTGCGGTATTTGTTTTTTTGATGTTAGGAATATGGTAACATCATCCATATAGGCGATGCATTAGTGCGCTGTGTTGTGTCTGGTATCTCGATCCCAGTAAATGCATTTTGTATGCTTTTAATAAGGGGATTGATGTAAAATATAAACAATAGTGAACTAAGAGGGGATCCTTGGGATATAGATTTGGTGGGTATGAAAGATGGTGAGTTTCTTCCATTTAAAGTTATATGAATCTCTCTGTTCAGAAGCAGGTTAACAATTATATATAGATGTGTTCTAGGAATTTCTGTGTCTTTTAGCATTTTTAGAAGTGAGTATATATTGACTGAGTCAAATGTAGCTTCTATGTCAAGCTGCACAACAACGGGTCCGTATTTTTTCCGTTGTTTTACTCTTGCTTGAATTGCTTTGAAGAATAAAGCTGCTTCTGTTGTTGAAGAGTTTTTCTTTGCATATTGCGCTTCGGAGATAAGTGGCATTATATACGGTTCAATTTCATCTTTAATAATTTTCTCCATAATTTTGATCAGCAAAGGTCATATTGGTCTGAGGTCTGTAATAGGTGGAATAATTGCTTTCTTTTTATTATAGGGTACTATGGCTATTGGATAGAGACCCTCCATGGGTTGAATTTGTTGCGCTAGATGGTTTGCTAACTGACACAAATATTCTGTTGTGAATTTACTTAGATGCTTTAATACAAACAATGGAACTCCAGGACTACCTGGATGGCAAGTGTTTCGAGTAGTATTTAGTTTTGTTGTGAATAGATTTTTTGTGAATGGGGTTTTTGTCTCTGGTGGGCCAAACAGATTATGTGGTATTTTATATGGTTGTCTTTCTTGTAATTTCTCTTTAAAATATTCAAAAATTGGCATAATCATATTGTGTCCTGCATATGTTCCACTATTTGTATATAGTGCCATTGGCACTTTTACATCTGGTTGGTTCCCCAGTGCCCATCTTATATAATCTCTTGTCCAAGTGTGTGGCCTGGTTAGGCATACCCTGCTTTTCTTTATTTTTAGATAGCTTTTGAGTTCTTCATATGCTTTATTGTATGCATGTGTAAGCTTGAATATATACTGCCGGGTGCAGTGTGATGGGTTAATCATGATTATTCTCTGGTGTAACTGATCTGCCAGAGACAAAAGTCTTGATGGTGGAGGTTGTTTTTTTGTTATATGGTTGATATTAAAGGACAACATTCCCATAAATGCTAGATATTTCTGGACTGGGTTCAAAGTCATATCTTTGATTTTGTTTAGCATTATGTAGGTCTCAGAGAACAGAAATTCAGGGGTTGTTTCTGGAAGTAAAACTCTTATTGTTCTTGTAAGTGGAAAGGGTGATATTTGAATTTGGGCACAGTCAATTGTGACTATTTGAGCTGAGTGATTGGAAAAAGTTGAGGAAGTTAGTTTTATTTCAATAAGATGGTGAAGCATTGGAGAATAAAAGCACCGATCAATAAGTGAAGAGAAGCAATTATTGTGGAAAGAGATGGCATCATCTGGCAAAAAACCTTGGCCACTCATTAGTGGTATGTTTATTCTGTGAAGCCAATGTTGGGTAAATTCCTGATATTTTAAATTAAAATCTCCAATTAAGATGGTTGGGTTTGAAGTTGTAGCTAACCTTGAATTAATGTTTGCAATTATGGTATCTATTTTTTTATTCTGTAAAGGCATATATACAAAAACCAGATTTATTGTTATGCTTTTTTGGTTGAAGGTTGCAATTAATAAGTTCACGTCAATGTGAATTATTTTGAACATTGTGAATGGGCAATTTCTAGCAATTATGAGTCCAGTTCCAGCTGAGGGAGAGGAAGAGTCTCTGGAGCATGCACAGAAACCTTCCATATTTAAATGTATGGCTGGGTCAGTTTGTGATCCAGCATTTTCTCAAGTATACCAAGCAAGTGTGGTTGTATATCCTTGATCCAATGTTTTAACTTATTAATTTTTGAGGTTGAGTTCAAACCCCTGACATTGATTGCCGCAATTTTTATTTTCATTATATGTTTTTTGGTTGAGATTTAAATATTAGGGTTGATCTGGTGTTTCTTCCCATTCATTCTCATATTCCATTTCCAGATCTTCATCTGTTTCCACTGTAGTTGTATTGTTGTGATCAGAAAGGCTAAGGTTGGATTCTGTTTTGATTTTTTTGGGCCCTCTATTTTTCTTTGGTGGGCAGCCTGGTCTTCTTTTTTGTTCTGTGTCAGCTTTGGTGATTTGAGGCATATTTGGGGTGGTAGCTTCCATAATTTCCATTGTATTATTTTTACTATTGGGTGTTTGGTGTGTTATATATATTTTTTCTTGATCACTATTACTGTGTGAGTTTATTTGTTCTTTTATTATTTCTTTTTCATCAGTATCTTTGGTAGGCTGACTTAGATTGTGCGCTATTTTTTCCATTGGAGCCTCTTGAGGTTGTTGACTTTCTGTTTTTTTATCAGTGGGGGTTTGAATTCTATTGGTTGATTTTGTTGATAAATCCAGAATTTCAGGTGCTGGCAATGTGTGTGCAGTTTTTTATTATTCAATTGCTGTTGATCTGTGGTTTTATTATTAATTTTTTCTTGTTTATTAGTTGTTTTCATTATCTGTTTTGTACTGTTTGATTCCAGTTGGTGAGCTTCTGTTGGTTGATCTTCAGAGCTCGGTTGGTTTTTCTGGTTGATTTTGGTGTTGCAATCGATTGCTAAGTGTCCAGTTTCACCGCACGCAAAACATCTCAGCTTTAATTTTTTTATGTGAATAGTCAGTATTGCATTCTGGTCAATTATTTGTGTTGAAATATCTTCCAGGTTTACATTGTCATTCAGCTTTATTTTGAAATGAAAGTTGTTGCTGAAAACCGGTATGAGGGTGTCGGATAAGTAGATTTGTTTTATATAAATAGCTTTGCCAAATGACTGTATTAATTTTTGAAAATCCTGAATGGTATATCCGAAGTAAGTGTTTTTAATTATTCCGTTACAATAGTTTTGCAAGCTTTGATCGACTATTATTAGCGCGTAGCTTCCCAAAGTTTTTACTTTAGTTTGAAATTTTGCATGCTGATGTTCATCGAAAAACTGAATTGCAACATATCATGAGTTTGGATGCTCTCCAATACTAGAGCCTGTATCCCACAATGCTGTTGCTGTCAGCTCCTCATAAAGAAGCTCTCTGGGGAATTTATAGAGTGTTAAATTCCTATCAGTGACAGCTAACACTAATGATCTCGGTGAAAAAAATTTTTGGAAAGTTGCGAATAATTTTTTTGGGATGGTGCTGTTGAAATTAACGTTTATTTCTTGCAGTTCATGTTGATTCCATATCGTTGGGGAGGGCTCTTCATTATTGTTTTCTATGAGGTTTAAATTATTTATGTCGGCTTGATTTACCTTCCTAAATCTTGCTGTCTGTGTTAATGCTGGACTTTTTCGATGCTGTGAAGCTGCTGGTTTATTTTTGTTACGTTTGCGTATGTTTTTGCGATAGTCACAGTTTTCATTTTATCACCGTTTGTTTGAGTGCAATTTACATCGTTTGCTTCTTGACGTGACGCCATGCTTGTTTATGACGTTAGAATTTATTTTTTGTTATGAACGACCGTATTACTTACTTTTTGCTAGAAAACAACTGTTCAGTAATCAGCCATCGCTGTCTTTATCTATCACAGATATATATCACAGTTTTTAAGTGTGAAAACGATTAGAATATGGGAAAAAAGATTATTTATTATTATTATTATTATTATTATTATTACTACTACTACTACTACTACTACTACTACTACTACTACTACTACTACTATTATTATTATTATTATTATTATTGTTGTTGTTGTTATTATTATTATTATTATTATTATTATTTATTATTATTGTTGTTGCTGTAAAGAAATATGCAAAAGTTATAACTCGGAGTAAAGGCTTATTTACTTGTTGATTTTATTATTTTTTTATTTTATGAGGAAGTATGTAATTTATCTAAGATGTAACTGTAAATATTGTATATAGTTTTTTTTGTTAAAAGTCTATAATAAATGTTGTTCACTTCCGCTTTTGGCAGCCATCTTTGCAACTGGTCTTACAAAACACGTCCCTTAGCGATTCAATTTCAGGAGAATAGGGACGATTGTCCCCTTACCTTTACGTTTCTTATTCAAGGTAAGTCTGTTTTTAATCATTATATATTATGGAAAGTGATAATATAATCGATAACTCGCAAATTATGGTTAGCCCCGATCTCAGCATTCAGTCTAGCAATGCAGTTCATCGGTCGTAAATTTTATAGCCTTAGATCTAATCTAAATTCATCCAAAATAACTTCTATAACAAATAAAAACCTGCAAACCAATATTTCAAAAGAAAACAGCATCACAAATATCAACAAAAGTTTAGAAAATATTCAACTTACCCCTAATATAAGTAATAGCATTAATATCTCATCAAGCGAAACTATTGAAATTCTTAAAAATACTAGCAAAAACCAATCATCACCTCTTTGAAGACTTTACGCACCCTCAGAAGACTCTAATGAGCAATTTCCTTTGCCCAATAATACCCTAGAAACCATATCTGAAAATAATAAACAAAATTACCGACAAGATGATTTCGGCGAATTTTTTAAAGTTAAAACTTTTCCACCAGAGGTCGACAAAACCAGTGCTGTCACACTACAGTTTGTCAACAGTAAATTTAAAAAGCAAAAAGAAGAAATAATTTTTAAAACCGATAAATCACATTCCGGAACAAACAAGGATTATAGCGCAGAACAATCCATTGCTTCTTCAGCCAACTTACAATCTAATCCAATTTCTTCAATACCAATATTGAAAAATTCCTCTACGTATGCAAATATCGTAAGGTCTAAAAATTCTGAGAGCATCTCCGAAAATATTAAGGCCGATAATTTCAATGAACTATATTTGAATATCTCAGAACTAGACATAGAACAAGAATCAAACACTTTGGAAAATGTCTCATTTAATATAAACGATCTTAATGACGACATGTTCCTAAAAATAAATAATGAGTTCAACAAAACGATTCCCAATAGCCTATATAAATCGTTTGCTAACTATTACAGCGATAAGTCGTTAATCTTAGCCATAACAAATCAACAATGTGCTCTATATAAGTTCCCTCTAGAACAGCTATACAGTCTAATCAATCAAAAACAATTAGGCAGAGGCATTCATATGATTCTTAATCATCCCAATGACCGCTATGTTATCGTTGAGTTTAAAACGTGGGCGGACCGTATGAACTTTAAAAATAAATACAGATCTTTAGGAAATTTTATACTATGCTCTATAGATATGAACCGTCCTGTTACACTATCCGGCAGAATCCAAAACTGCCTTGCCCACTTGAAAGAACAAGAACTACAAGACATCCTTATTAATTATGGTTCAGTTAGCAAATTTAAACACCTATTAAACCCTCACTGCGAAGATCAAATCCTGTCCAATACAGTTATCTTCACACTTACATTGAAGAAAAATATTATACCCACTGACATACCCACTATTATTACTGCAAGAGGCTCTCCTATGGTTTTGACTTTCAGGGGAGTACATCCTCAATGTTTCTTCTGCCTTGAAAGAACACACCTCATTAAAGATTGTGCAGCAAGAATATGTACACACTGTGGTATTAAAAAGAATAAAGTGCACAGATGTCCTGGTAGACCTACTAACACAGCTTTCACATCCTTAAATAGACAATCACCACATGGGCCTAATTCAATCAGCAACCTCACAAACCCAGACAATCTGATTCAAATAAATCCTCCAACAAACCCTTTCACATCCAAACCTATCTTTCAAAATGAAAATATTCAAGAAAGAACAAATGATAACCTCTACACTAATAGTAGTGAATCAGAGATCCAAGCAATTACATATACTGCGCCTAAACCAATCACTCAAACCGATAAAACTAAAGATCATACATACGATACATATTATACTAATCCCCGAGAAACAATACTAGGCCAAACTCTTGATACAAAAGAAGGCAATATGACCAAACCACCTGACGAGAGCAAGGAAAATACAGGCGATGAAGAAAATACACTCAAAAAATTTCAAAACAATCCATCCATAACAACTCCCACCCAGTCTAAAACCATTGATACATCTTCATTTGGGTCAGTTAAGTCCAGTAAATCTAAACAAAGTGATCCACAAACTGTCCTCAATTCTTCAACTCCTACAATAATTAACCATCCAGATGAAAAGACTTGTCAAACACTCAACCCGAAAGTCAGCATAGTTAATGTTTCCCAACAGTTACAGCAAACCGAAAATGACTCAGGTCTAAAATTTAAAACAAATTCCTATAACAATAAAAAAACAATTTTATCAAAAGAACAGGAAAATGAAAAAAAACACTATTAAACTTCAAAACCCTCAAAAAACCGACACAACAAATACCCAAAATACAAATAAGAAAAATAAAAGAAAATCAATTCGTTCAGATAAATCAAGCTCTGATGATGATAGCGCCCATCTGATACTTTACTCACCTCCACCCTCTAACAAACAAATTTCAGATATATCAAGCACAAAGCCTCGCAAATCCATAGAAAAAAAGAGGAAAACCATGGATCCTACAACCATTGATACCATTGATCCTTCTGACGAATCTCAGACAGATTACACTACTTCATCAGACACCGAAGACTTCATGGATGCGTTTCCTCAACCAACAACTTTATCACCAATCCATCCACAAATTCAATCACAAGACTCTGATTGCCAAACAACATCAGACCTCATTAACATGGAGAGGTCCCACATTGACTTGGCACACTTTGCTGAGGATGGTTTGGATTAATCTTTTATGTTCTGCAAAATTGCTGGCATTAACATTCGCGGCATCAACTCAATTGATAGAGTTCTAGCTATTAAAAACTGGCTCTCGCTCTGCTCCCCTCATATACTTCTTATGGGTGAAACTAAATATCACCATAAGACCGATCATAAAATACTATCTCTTCTCTCAACTCTCGGATTTACTAGATTTTCCATAGGCCATTCTGCTTCAGGTGGAGTCGGTATTCTTCTCAGCAAGTCAACACCACCAAACAGTTTTAGCATTCTATTCCTAGATGCCAATATTATTATCATAGAAATAGACTATTGGGGTTATCCGATCATCATAGCTTATATATATACAGCCAAAGACACCTCTCAATATCTAAAAATAATCCACATCCTAAATGCCATCAATGCTAACAGAGCCTCCCCTACTATTCTTCTGGGAGACTTTAACACCACATACAATGACTTCAACAAGAGATTTTTGCATCTAATAAATCGCAGATTAATGTGTGGAGAGGGCTTCTTCCCTCCCGAAGCCTACTCTTTCTATACTAAAACTAAAAAGTCCCTGATTGATTTGGTTTACTACACCCCAGACCTCCATTTCAACCTTGATGCAGCCTTGGCCCCTGTTGCTTTCTCTGATCATATGGCTCTAATCTTACAACTTACACCTATTTCAATCCCTGCACCTATTGATGGACCTGGTAAAACCATGCGCATGATCACCCAATCAAATATGACTGAAGCAATAGTATCTGAGGCATACATCCTTTTCCAGAAAATAAACATCCTTTCCCTTCCTGCTGAGGAGGGCTGGTTTTCCTTCATCGGAATACTACAATCCATATTAAATCACCACGCCAGGAAAATCAAAGGACCTAATGGCCTTCTAAATGATCTAACAGACATTAATATACAACTTCAAGCTTTACAGCAAAATTTCACAAATACAGAAAAAATCATCTTCCTTAAAAATCTCTACAAAATCAAGCAAAAGTCCCTTGCAGAATATATATCCATCAGAAGAGCCAAATGTTTCTTAGCACAACAACACTGCTGGACGAGAGACTACCTTAGATGGGCACTGGGGTACAATAGAAAACAAATCACTCCCTTATCCATTAATTCTAATGGAACCAATCTCGTTGGCTTTCCAATGATGCAGCACATCAGCAAACAATTCTGCCAATTAATGCAAAAAGATGGTGCTCCTCCTATAAACAGCTGGTTGGATGCTGGTGACCCCGGCAAACATGGCATCACAGAATTCCAAATCAAAAAGAAGATAACATCTCTCCCTGACGGCGTTCATCCTGGCCTTCATGGCATCCCAAATTTCCTTCTCAAACACCTCAGTCAATTCACTGTGCCAATTATTAAAAAAATGATTGATCACCTAGCCTCCGGTAACAGAAACATAACAGATCTTTACCCAGTGGCACTCGTGCCTTTTATTAAAAAAGCAAAACCACTAAACGACATTAACAATATCCGGCCAATTTCCATGACCCCATTGCTTATCAAGATAATTGAGTCAGTCATTAAAGATCAAATCCAAACTCAAATCCTTAGCCATATCTCGTCAAACCAATACGGAAAAAAGGGATCATCAACCTCGCATGCTATGTCCAATGTAACTGCACTATTCAATTACATCAGAGGACATCGTAAATCAAAACCTATTGCTGTCCAGCTGGATGTTGCGGCAGCATTTGATTCAGTCCAGATAAATATCCTCCTGGATATTCTGTTGGAATATGACATTCCAGCCGGGATTGTTCAGATGATCAGCAATCTGCTCAACAACAGAGAGATTTTTCTCTCTCTGGATGGCAAGATCACACCAGGCTTCAAGCCATACAAGTCGATCCCTCAAGGATCTCCACTCAGTGCCCTTTTCTTCACAGCATACATCAACCCTCTTCTGATGGATATAGAAAAAAACCTCCCTGGAATTTTCCTTCCCTCTCTCAATAAAAACTTCAATGTTTTTGCATATATAGATGACATCATGGTTGTTCTTCCCACCATTAAATACCTTCCCCATCTCATGAACATCTTAAACAGAAATACAGCGAAACTTGGCCTACAAATAAACTTTAACAAATCTTCCATCTGGAAGATTATGTCTGGTAAACAAATTAACTATCCCTTTTCTGCAAAACCCCAAAGATACCTAGGTTTCCCAATCTTCAAAACACCAACTGCAATGGCAAGAGAGATTCAAGATGCAATCCTCCATTCAACTGAAGCCATCACCACATCACTCTCTAGAGTATACCTTTCATTATATGGAAAGGTTGGCCTCCTCAACATGATCATAATGCCAAAAATCTCATATTATCTTCCATTCGTAAAAATGTCTAAACAGTTTCAAAATAAAATCAACCGATTATGTACCAAACTTCTCTGGAGAGGAAGGACAGTTGCTATTAGCTTGCGAGGCATCCAACAACCATGCAGGTTCAATGGACTGTCATTCCACTCAATACAAGCAATCATTTTACAGAAAACACACAACACTCTACATAATCTGATCCTCTCCTGTGGATACTCCAACATTATTAAAAAAATTACACCAACAGATCATCCTCCGCCCTCTGCCAGTTCATGGATAGCCTCCCTAATAGACCACCTACAACTTTATAACCCAATAATGCCCTGTAACCTTAACAAAAAAATCACCTTATGGGAAGCATACAATATAATCAACTATAATCAACAACCCATTAAAACCAGCCTAAAAGTAACCAACCAAAGACTCATTTCACACTTCAAAAGATGGAGTCTGGAACCCAAATTCCTGGACTTCATCATTAAAATAAATCTTAATGCGCTTCCCACGAATTGGTTCCTTCATCACCGAAGAGGTTTTACCAGCATTGATCCTATATGTGGTCTGTGTGCTCGTGAAGATGAAACCATAGACCATATTATACACCGGTGCCCAAGACTTAAAACACTGAAAGATATAATTATAATTAATTCCAACATAAGACCTGATATGATTTTCTCACTTGAAAATGCCATTCATAATGGTTTTTTTCAATAATAAGGCTTTCTACCTTTGTCCTTTATTCCATATGGATAGTGAGATGCAAAACTCTCATGGAATTACCCCCGCCACAAATCATACCATTGTTTTATCAAACACTCAAAAAAATCAAGAAACGTGACCAGCTCCTGGCCTCCAGTAAAGTCTTTGATGACACCTGGTCTTTAACTGCGCTATCCTTTTCCTGATTATCAACTCCCACCTACCCAGCATTATAGAATAGGAAATTCTAAAAGAAAATATTCATGTTTATATAAAAAATGCTTATTCCATTAAACAAGTTCTTAGAATCTCATCACTATACCTAACCACATAAGAGTATAACAACTGTACTCTCATAACAAAATCTATCCAGATGACAAATAGAACATTATACAATCATATTATTGTACAATTTAGTCATTTATCTATCCTTTATTAGTATGTAATCACTATTTATTATTAATAAAATTTTTGTTGAAATGAAATAAATGTTGTTAAACTTGTTTTATAAAACTTTGTATTGCAATGATTAGTCACATTACAAATACATGATCATCAGATATTAAACCAAACATAATATTTGCACAGTATGAATATAATTATTTACTTAAGAAATTACGGTGCTTCATAATATAATTTATTTGAGAAATTTCACTTTACATTATTATTATTATGGCCATAATTAATTATATAATTTATTACATAAAATTATAACATTATTTGTTGCCACATATTCTCAGATTATCAGATTATACCACATATTGTATTTAAGATGCCACATGAAAGCTAAAATGTTATATTATATTATTTATTGTTATTATTATTATTGATAGTTACCATAACATCGAACATTAGTTAAGATTGATAATTATCCATCGAATATTATTATTATTATTAATTATGATTGTTATTATTATTAGTAAAGATTGATAATTATTCATCAAATATTATTATTATTATTATTATTATTATTATTATTATTATTATTATTATTATTATTATTATTATTATTATTATTATTATTTATTATTATTATTAGTTAAGTATAGTTGAGGGTGATACAAAATCCCTTATTATACTTGACTACAGAAGATTATAAGTTGATTAGAGTAATTTTAAAGAACCTGAGATTATAGTCATATTATTTTGAATAAAGAGATTAGGATTTATTTATCAGCATTATATTAAAAATTGATTACTATTTTAAAGTCTTAGGAATGCTATGGATTTATTATTATTTGAAATAATAGGGGGGGGGATAGTGTTCTTATGCTATTGTGATTGTATCCTGTGGGATATTGGCTCAATATAATTCTTTACTGCTTGTACTTCCCTTCATTGTCTCATGATTTATTAATATTTTATTTATTTAATTTTTTTATAAACTGAACCATTTATTATTTATTAATCAGTTAGAGCTAGTTTAATAGTAGACAATATCATAGGATATCTTTGTCATTGATTATATGTATTTTAGCCAAGCATAATCATTTTAAATGAGCTAGTCTTATTTTCCTATTATTATATTTCCGGAAAGTGAGGGTACAATATATATAAAAAGTTTTTTTTGTGTATATTTTATTTTCTTAATTTCATGATTTTGTTTTGTCATATATCATCACAATCTGTTATTCTCAGAAATTGCTTTTGACATTTCTGCTGGCTAGTAAACTGTTATCTTTTTTTGGATTTTTGTCCTTTCAAATAATATAATTGTATTTAGAAATTATTGAATTTTTTTAAAACAATAAAATCAGCATTTTATATCATATATATAATATCAAACACAGTAACATTTAATAAAAATAAACACCAAAATTAATTACAAATTTCAATATACCAATATATAAATAAATAGTAGCTATATTTTGCTTAAGAAATGACTGGCATCTTTAGTAACATTTACAGTGAATATCACAAGAAATAGTATTCTTGCCAAAACTAATTATATCTATTATTTATTTATTTGTTTGTTTATATAATGGTATATTGGTAATTGTAAAATTAATTCCAGTGTTTTGTTTTATTATAATCTGAAAGGAAATCTCATTATTACATACAATATCAGTAGATAACAATTTAATTGTACTGTTATTTATAAAAGTGTCTTGCAATTTTAATTAAACTAAAAGCATTCTTGTTTAATTAAAAGATATATAAAAAAAAATTCAATTCTTCCATTACTCCACATTGAATGCCATTTTAAACCTTTATCTTGTATGTGATGCTTTGTATTGGATTCCCTGCAATATCCATATATGTAGGTACTTTAAACTAATAGACTTGAATGCCACCAAATTACAGAAAATCTGGAACTCGTATAATTTAATACACAATTGGCTGTGGACATAAATAATACATTACTTAATAACACAATTTGAAAAAACCTATAATAATCTAACTAATTTATTAACTCTTTTTTAGAATATAATTCAACACATACAAATATAAGTATTACAGACTAGCTCAAGAGCATTGAGATCTGCAGCATAAGATATAATCAATAACCAAGAAACTACCAGTAATATTGATGGAGCACCTACTTAAATCTATAATAATCTAACAAAATTAAAATAACAGAAATGATGTGATATAATTAAATAGCTTTATTAAATGAAGTTGAAAGTATATCATTCCACTTTATACATCAATACCACTATTTCTTTTATTAATGCACACTTGCTATCTGCATAGTACTGATTGTGTTATTCAGGTACTGAATCTATGGAGAACTCCCTAGACATTACTCTTCTGCATATACCTTCACATGGATTTGTATGTAAATGATTTAATATTTAAGGCAATTCATTTTTTAACAAAATTATATTTATATTTGTTGGGCAAACTTAATTGAAATTATGATTAACTTTTAATTTAAGCTGTTTATAAATTAGAACAAAAATTAAGTTAAATTGTGATCACTTTAAAATATAATTATATTTAGAATGCTTATCTGGTATAAGGATTTTATTTAATTAGTCTGCTTTTTTTTACTAAACATATAATTTTTTTTTTTGAAAAACAAGCTCACATAAAGTAATGTTATAATTTCAATAATCATTTTCCTTAAAAATAACTTTTTTAAATATTTTTTCTTTTAGTAGAATGTATACAATAAATAAAATAATACCTTTAGAGATAATAACATTTTACAGATAAATGAAAGCTGTTATTAACCTTATAGTTTAAAATTGATATATATTTTAACAATCAATAATTTATAAGTGACATTAATATTAAAATTTATAAATGACAATAACTATCTATAGTTGATATATACATGAACAAAAGTCGCAGTCTTTTCAAATGCAGTTTTATGTTTCTTTCCTTTGAAAGCAACTAATTATATAATTACAGTTTTGGCTGAATAAATTAGCAGCAATATATACTGAACTGTAAAGAGGTCTTTATTAAATTATTCTAAAAACATATATATTTTATGGTTTTGTATCAATTTTCCCTTTCCTTTCTTTGAAAAATGAGACAAGTGCTAATCAATATTTGATCTTAAGACTTCCATATCAACAATCAGAAATTTAACAGATTTTCCTCCAAAATTAAAATTCAAGCTTTTTCTTTTAAAATGGTTGATGTGAGTAGGAACATTTTATAGAAAACTTTATAAAATCCATGGGCAGGTATTTAGTTGTTTATCTAAGCATTCTTAAATTGAGCAATCTTTATAGGATAAAAGAAATCAATTTAGTTTCCAGTTTAGCAAAACATTACTATTTTAGCAACTTTTTTCCAACACTAATATTTCTGTAGCAAATACTGGATTGCATTAGAAATATCTTTTTTATTTGATTGTTTAGAATCCTGGCCAATCAAATAGTTGCATAAAATAAAAAATCCAAACTTCTAATCTTTTCTTAATGAAAATCTGGAAATCTCATCATTATATACAATATCAGTAGTTAATTTATTTGTGTTGTTATTTATGGGAGTGCCTTCCAATTTCAATTAAACTAAAACACATTCTTGTTTAATTATAACATAGCTTTATCTCATTATTTGATTACATTTTAATTATTTCATTGTTAAACATAAGATTTATTATATGTATTACATATTAAATAAGTTATTTATTTTCCCTTATTAAAATATTATTTATATGAATTAATGCATTTAGTATGTGAATATTTTTTTTCGTAATAAATATCCCTTAATCTGTTTCATTAACAATTCATTTCAACTATTTAACTTTCACTATTCATTTGTTTCTTCTATAAGTTTTACTATTTGTGACCAATACTTTTCTAGCCCTACAAACCATCCATATCTATACAAAGTTTTATCTTTACATTTTTCACTATGCATAAAAACGAAAAAAAAGACATTAGAATAACATAGAATTAGTAAAAAGAGGGTTAAATGAATTTTTGTAATGTCCATAGAATTTGTTAATAGTGCTCTTTTTTAACATTAATAATTATAAGTTAGAATTGTAATAAAAAGAAGTAAACTGGATTAAAATATTGTTATAAAAGAAACAAATTGGAGTTTTCAGTACTAAAAATAATAAGTTTTCAAATTATTAAAGCTAATAATTAATTGTGATTTGTTTTGAGACGAATTCAAATTTGTGAAGAAGCAATATTTTTCCATCCATTTTCTTTTTTTTCTTTCTGTTTCTTGATTTTAATTGTTATTGATTAATAAACATGTAATTAGAGATTGACTGAAATAAATAAGGTAATTTTGGAGGTGGACAGCTAGAAAGTATTGAACAATATTTTTTTGATAAGCATGGGCAGTTAGTTATAAAAAGCTGTGACAAGTATTAAAGCAAAATGTATTTTGCCAGTAAAAAGAATCGATTAAAAACTGTCTGATAGAATAAATAAGAAAGTCATCATTGAATAGCATACAAATCATTGCAGCCTTCCATACTGAAGTTTGTACAGCAATATATACTTGCTAGTATGATTAATATTTTATTATTAAAATTTACAATATGGCCTAATATGCTTGTGGTTTATGCCTTAGTATCTGTATCTAAACTCCCCTCAACAGATGTTAATTTTTGCCTTAGTATGCAGCACTATAGATAAGAAAGTTGTGAAGATCCAGTTCTAATCTGAAAGGAAAATAATGCTCATCATCATTTGAATATGTTCATAAATTGAAATCACCATTGCTTGATTCCTCCAAAATTGCATCTGCCATTAAATTATGAAAAAAAGCATGCAAATGCTGACTAGTCAAAATAAGAAAACCAATGATTATTAAATAAACTCAGAAAAAGATAGGGAAAACCAAGATTGAATTATTTATCAGACAAATAAAAAACCCAAGGATTAATAAACAGTATAAATCATTCATTTGCTGGAAAAAGATAGGTTAATAGACTGAATTATTTTTGCCAGCCAAAAAAAAAACAACAAAAACAAGGATTATTAAATTAATTTTTTTTATAAATTTACCAGCCAAACAATAAGAAAAAACAAGAATACATGAACCGATTTTTCATTCATTTTTCACTTAAAATAAAGAAACTAAGAATAAACAGACTTAATCATTTATCACTTGAACTAGCAATTGTTTTAACTCCTTTTAACATTTCTTTAGATCATTATCTAGCTTTATATTAGATTTTCTGACTTTCTTTGTTTCAGCTTTTACTGTATTAACCATTTTTTTTAAAAATTTCTTCAAGTTCTATTTTATTTTGAACTAGTATCTCCTGGCTAACTTGCTAAAATTTAACTTGAATTCTTTCTTGAGATTGGATTAATTCTTTCTCTATCTCATTATGATTATTACTTATTTTTTATAAACCTGTGTTCTAATTCATTTTTAAAATCTTCTATAAATTGACTTAATTGTGCCTAGATACACTGAATTTTGGTGTTTAACAATGACAATTTGCTCAGCTAATTTGCTACTAGATTCTTCTACTTTACCTTCCAAGTTATTAAATTTATTATCTGATTCTGTCTTATCATGAGATAAACAATCTCTAATATCCTATAATTTTTAGTCAGAATTACCCTTAGCATTCTTACAGTTAATCACCAATACTTCAAATCTATAATTAAATTCCTTCACAGTTTCATCTCGAGCACTTTCAATTTTGCTTTCAAAATCTTTTTTAAGATTTTCTCTAAGACTTTATTGAGGTTCTTTTAATTCTAATAATCTGCTCTCTTAAGATTTATTTAATTCTATCTGAGATTTTTTTAATTCTAATAATTTATTTTCTTGAGATTCTTTTAATTCTAATAACTTGCTTTTTTGAGATTCATTTAATTCTATTTGAGATTCTTTTAATTTTAATAATTTACTCTCTTGAGATTCTTTTAGTTATAATAACTAGCTTTTCTGAGATTCTTTTAATTCTTTTTGGGATTATTTTAATTCTCCTAACTGATCAGAATCATTTTTCAACATTTGTAAAATCTGATTTTGAAGATTGGGAAATGTTATAGTTTGGGCTCCTCCCATATCACTAGTTTCCTCAGATTCACTCGTGATTAATAATTATTATATACTGTAACATCAATAATAACAAGGGTTACATAGTTTTAAATAAACTATAGTTATAATATATTTAGACATTCTACATCATGCCCTTCATCACTTACCATAATAAATATCAAAATATATCATGTCACAATAAAATCATTTACAAGGAATTCTTGAACAATTTTTAAAAAAATATTTAACAAGGTGTAGGTCTCACTTTTATATATTCATGTATCAGGTGATTCTCATAGATTTTTATAAAATAATCAATACGAGAAGAGAACAAAAATATTTTATCATTACAATAGAATAATTATCATCATCATCAGGAAATTTCACAAATTTTTTCTTAAATTGAATATAACATGGAAAATAAAATAAAATATTTATGGTTTATTATTATGAAGTACAAGTCACTTAATTTAATTTTAGTATTTAAATTAGACAAATTATAAAGCTAATACACATGTTGTCAACATTCAAATTTATTATGTACAACTTTTTGTTTATCCAAAAAAGACCTATATTATATAACTCTATACCCACAAGTTGTGAAATTAATATCTAATTCACCACTCTTGTCAATACTTTAAAAACAAACAACAGCTGACATAAATCAAGATCCTAGTCTGGTGCCAAAACATAAAAACAATTGTAACTTTCGGCCTTCCTTCACACTATATAACCCTTGTTATTATTGATGTTACAGTATATAATAATTATTTCTATCTCAGGTTCACTCATACATAATCTACAAAGCATAAACAAATTATCAAAATATTAAATGCATAAGAAAAAATTATAAATAAATTTATACCTAAAAGAAAATTTTCTTTTTTTTCTATCACTTATAGACCGTTTCTGAGTCCTGAAATCACTTATTTTTAGTACATAATTTTATTGTAATCCAGATGATTTCAATTAAAGTAGCATTAATGTTTCAAGGTTATACATGTATAAATAATTATTCAATTTCTGAGCTAATTAATAGAAAACTGACACAATCCAACACATTATGAAGTCTTAGACAACACATTATTCTTAATATCTGAGGTAAATAAAATTTTCAGTGTAATGGAGCACATTTTGGCAAATATAGTTGACTTTAAAATAAGTTTAGAATAAAGGTTGAATATTTTACATTATCCTGGAAAACAACACAATTTTCGGGAATGAGGTAATTTTCATTTTCAAAATTATTGAAACATATCTTGTCAAAGTAATTAAAAATAAAGCAAATATATCCCCTATTTTTATAATTAGCATGATTTAAAACCACTTAAAGCATAATGAAAAAAATATTACTTTAGTCAACATAAAGTTTAAATTTTTGTTATTCCAAAAAATTAGCATGAGGAAGAAAATATTGCTCTTAATATCGTATCAGCGGAGCATGATAAAGTTTTTAGGATAACGATTTAATAAAATATTCATAAACTTAAGCATCATTCTTATCCATAATATCAGCATAATAATTTTTCATTTAAATTCAAATATTAGCACAAACAATAAATTGATAATTGATAAACATTTGTAATAATGCAATTCAGGAACATTTGGATAAATATGTAAATATAGTTAAAGATCCAGCAAAATTTGGAGAAAAGTGGTCCTTGTTAAATAGTTGGAAGATATAGGAAGTTAATGTAAATATGTATATAGCATTTATAAAGATAAAATGTTTATTATATATATATATATGTAAATGTTAAAAATTTGTTAATTTTATTTATTTATTTGATTACAATGTACGTATAGGATTTAAAATACAATTTAATGTAAATAATGTCCAATTGATGGAGTGGATATAATTGATTGATCATGTGGTTTGTATAATTAAATATATTGAGAAGGTCTAAATATAGATGAAAGCCGGTTTAATAAATATTAAAATATTATTAGTATTAGTTATTTCAATCTTTGTTAGATTGATTAATTAATTTTTTTTACATGCATGAATTCTCCAATGATAGCAAATCTATGTTACAGTTTTGTGTTTCCTTGCTCTGATAAAGCAAGCAAGTTGTCAATGTTTTTTATTATGTATATTTAAGCAGATATATTATAGTGACACACATGGGCCAATTTGTAGGAGGATCTGAAGATTGCTTTTTAGCATTCATTCTTTTAATAATACAATCAACTGAATAAAATAATAAATACATTAGTTTGCTAGTTAGACTATTAATTGAGTAAATAATAAGTAGTAAGTAAGTTATCAATACATGGTACACTATTTTTATAAGACAAATCATGTGACTTTAATTAAATAAATGATAGACAGATTTAGGGCATTATTAATTAATAATTAATGTGACCGTAACTAGTTGTCAAGATGAGTATTGTAATAATAGATTTTAAAACAATTATCTGAAATGCTAGACATAATAAACTAACATTATATTTAAAATACAATTTATTATTTGACAATAATAAAAATATTACAGTAATGATAATCTATTTAAACACTTTTTTAAAAAAAGTTTTCAAAATTTAAAATATTTTAAAAAATCCATTAGTTATTTTTAATTCAGAACCTCTCACATATAACTTGTTTACATTTTCTATTTAGCAGAAGGAGCTTAGCTTGCTTTCATTCAATAGTAAAATATTTACACTACTTTATTATTTAGCTTTTAGTCTTTTAATAACTAATATATATATATTGTGCCAAGGCCAATTTGGCACATGTATATAAAATAATTTTGTCTAAAAAAAATATATTAAAATAAAAATCTTTCGCAAAAGAGTTTGAAATAAAAGTTGAAAAATCATTGATTTAAAGTGGGAAGGGGTTTTTCTTAAAGTTAAACTGAAGGTTTTATAAAAAGGAAGTAAAGAGTTTATTATTATTAGTTGAAATACAATTTAAAAGGTTTAAAGAAAATATATAAATCTCTTCATTTAAATTAAAGAAGAAAAATAATCTTAAAAATATTTTTGAATTTAGAATAGTAAAATATATATGTGCGTGTGAATGTAAATAAATGTAAGCTGTTAAAAAGAGATATAATAAATGCATGTTAAAATCATATTGAAAAACACATGAAAATAAATATTGAAATGAAATATATTTAAAAACACAGCAGTGGGCTACTAAAGATATAAAAACAGCATGTTTTGAAATAGCTACTACTAATTAAACAATCTTCAAAAACACGTTGTCAAAGGATTAGTTATCAATGAAATTTCGACAAGACTCATTTGCCGGAGGATATTAAAACAAAAAACACTTTGCAGATATAAATAGCTAGATTTTTATCAGAGTTTGTTCAGTCTAGTTTCCAGTGACAGTCTTGTTCAGTTCAGATAACAGTGCAGTTTCTATTATATATCCAGAAACAAAAATGCATTGTTGAGCATCTTTTGGAAATATACGCTCGTGCTTCAGTCTTTTAGTCCAACAAGATCATCAAAACCTGCCTGTGAAATAATGTCTGCATAACAACTCAGAAATCCTCCGTCAAACGTTCAACTGTCTTCAAGAATAAAACCAATGGATTCACATAAAATCTCTTCAAGAAACATCCCAATCTAACTGGTTAGATATAATCCATCAGAAGCAGCCAACAACAAGCAATATCCACATTTCAAGAATCCTAGGTAAACATTTATTTATTATCATTTGTACGTAGTAACCACCGCTGTAATTCGTAAATATTCAAGATTCAAATTATATGAACTCTATCATACATAAGATGAACTATTGATATGTGTGTTTAAGTTTCAAATGCTATTAATGATTTATTATTATATTTCTGAATGCTATATGAGTTAATATGTGCGTGATCATTATATCAGTGTTATTAGTTAAATTAGATAAATACCAGTATTCTACTATTAAAATCTACAAGAATATTTAAACTAGTTTAGAAATGTTACTTTAAAAATGTGTGTGTGTTAAATCAGATTTATAAAGATGTTTAAATTTAGTCAATTAATGTTTGGTAATAAATTATCTTTAAACTTAATTAATGTTAATTAAAATAAAATGTCTTCAAACTTAAACTTTATTTGTCGGTCAATTCTTTTTACCAACCTTTTATTAATTCTTTCCACCACTAACTTTGTATAATTTTGTTATTGAATTAAAATTAGACTGAGCTAGTTTTAGGGAATGTTTCGAGCGCTGGATTATGAGCCTATTGCACGAATACATTAGTCCTTGGACTAGCTGGTGCCCCTGGGTTTACTCCGAAACAAATAAAGTATTTGGATAGTAGGGGTTTAAATCTAGCAGCTGAGGTGGGCCATTGTTGATAGTTAAAGCTATCAATAAGATCTCCCATTTTGCTTGAACGTGCCAGCTCGTTCACGTAACATTTATAAGATTATAAATGTATTATGAAGAAGTTTGAAACTGGCCAAAACTTATATATATGTATAAGTAAGTGGTTTCAGCGGTTTGACCCGGTACAATATTATATATATATATAATGTAGTTGACAATTAATTTAAGGGAAGAAATTTTAAACTTTTATACTTAGATTGTTTATTCAATAATTTTTTAGAAGCCATTAAAATGCCTTGCACTTTATTTATTTATAGTTATATAACTATAAAAAAAATCAAACACTTGGTTTGTTCCATCAGATACACTTTTTTAAACTTTGTCAATAGAAGTTTTAGTACAATCAAAAGAATTGCACTAAATAATGTCATTATCATGAAATTTGTTAAGAATCAAATATTTTGGTGTGCAATAATATCTTTTTAAAATTATGTTTTTTACTCATTCTGTTTTCCTAAGATTTGGACTGTAGTTTTTAGCTAGAGAACAATCCTGAGTTCACAGCCCAGAAGAAATGGTTTAGTAAAATGTGTAAAAAAATATGAATTAAAAAAAAGATAATATCATTATTAAAAATAGAAAAAGCTATTTAGTAAAACATGTAAAAAGATAATATTGCATAATAAAAAAGGAGAAAAATAATATTGTTATTAAAAATATTTGCATAAGATAGCAGGATTTCACATTCCAGAATTGGAAACTCTATCACTATTCTAAACTGAATAAGACATATCATCTCTCTAAAATATCACTTATAAAGATAATTTCATCACTTGCATAATTATTATAATTACAAGTAATATTTTTAAAATGTTTTATTTTTAATTAAATTATTAATAGTAATGTATTACTTTTTATATGAATTAGGATATTTAAATAAAAATGTTTAAAAAATCGAAACATTTTCATTTACATATAAATTTCATTAATTATAGTGACACAAGGATACCCACTGTTTGGTTTACTGCAATGATAGAGTATATTTGTAGTATATTTTGAGGTTCAAGCCATTGTCACAACAAGTTTAAGCAAAGAAGTATTCCTCTTATATTTAAATAAAAATATTTACAGTCAGAATGTGTTTTTAACAATGATGTGGTTTGGAAATCTAAACATTTACATATACATTTTTTAATTATCATGACAAAATGTGATGGCCTGTTCAGTTTAGTACAATGTTTAATAAGCCTTGAAATTTGAGGCTTGACGCAATTTTCACATAAGCGTATTCTTCTCATGTTTAACTAAAAATATTTATATTCAGAACATATTTCTAATAATGAAGTCATTAGAAAATGTAAACATTTTCATTTAAGTATAAATTTTATTAATCATCTTGGCGTTTTGATGCCCCCTTGATGAAGCGCCTTTGTACTCTGCCTAACCTGAACACACCCGCATATAGCAGCCCTATATGTACAAGGAAAACTCAAAATATATCCGCATGCACACACACACATATATATATATAGTTCGTATATTAATAAATTCCATGCACTTATTCAATATTTCTTTTTAAATTCACCATTAATCACAATTAACAATTATCATTTTATATCTTAATTTGATTAATTTCACGATTTACGCGAGTATGTTTATTAGATGATAAGCTTATCATATGCATATTAAAAAAAAATTCCTTCTTTGATATTTTCTATAGCAAATCTTTATTTCTTTTTATTGAATTGTGATTTGAGAAACTAATAAATATTTTTTTAAATTTTGAAGCAGCTTAAAATAATATTTATTATTTTAATAAAATTCCTAACACAACTTATCAATAATAAAAAGGCGATAACATTAAATAAACTGTTTTTTAATTTTTAAATAACATTCATTTATTGATAAAAAGTTTTATCTATAATTATACAACTAAAAAAATATTTCTCAATATTATATATTAATGATGTGAAACCTCATTTAAGTTATTAATGTAGCTATAAAATTGAAATGCTAGAATAAATTGTATTAAAAGAATGATATGCAGGCTGTCAATTATTATTGCTTAGTTACACTACTTTACTGTATATAAAATTTGTTGTACATAATTTATTCAACTTAGTAACATTCTCCATTGGTATTGGTAAGGTTGTTTGCGACTGGATGCATAAATAAACAACGTTGCTAGTACATTAGTAATTTCATGGTTTTTTTAATAAGCAATTTATATTCATTCATTAGTAGAAGACCTTAAAAATCATGGAGTTACTCATGTAATATAAATGTCTTCCAAGATGCAGTTTATCTGAACTAATCTTTTCAGTTAGATTAGGTTATGAAATCCTCTCAGATATGTTTTTCCAGTGTTCTATTATCTTACTTATAATTCATTAATTTTCTTTATAAGCATTATATTTTCTGCACACACTATTATATGTAAACTTTTTTAAATCTCAGATTTAGACTTTAATTATTGGCAAAATTGAAATATATCTTTTTTACTTTCAATATAGGTATAATCTTAGTTTTTTTTTTTTTTATGCAAGATTTCACTTATACATAAGGTTTCATATATTTTTTACACTGTAACTTATCATTATGGAGATCTGAATTAATTGATGAAATTAATTTAGTTGAAATACATATTTGGGCTTATTTACGTTTTCCAATATATGTAATTATACATTTATAATGAGAGAATTTATATTGCTATTTAAAAAATATAAAAAATCTCTCACACAAATAACATTAAATAGTAAACAAATGAGATGATGTGATATTAATAATAAAAAAGAATTTGCTTTACGCAATGTTTTCTGTATACAGTATATATGTTTTTGACAAAAGATAAGTGTTATTTGATAATTACTTGGTTAGGCTTAGTATGGTGTAGATTAGTACAGGTGGGATGTTGGTTGTAAGTCACCCTTACAATATATAGCAAATTAGTATAGGTGATTGAGAAGTGTCAAGCCTTCTGTCTTCATAACTTTAACACAAACCATTTAATTAAAATATATTAATAATTTTTATTACTCATTCACCAGAACAGAGATTATCTAATCATAAAAAATGCTTCTGTATGGTAATTTTCACTATATCACTCTTGTGCAAGGTAGAAACTGGTTTCTACCCACCTTTAACACCTTATGGAAAGGTATTATTATAAACATATGGCCAAAGACATGTAAAAATGTATTAATTTGCTATCTACATATACTGAATAATGTTAAAGACATGTGTAAGAGATTGTGATCTGAGCTATCTGATGAGCCCTAGTTTATCACGAAATGTGAATCTTGGGAATCATACATCTTTTTCACATGTTTTTAGTCATATATTTAGAATTACATTCTTCCACAAGGTGTTAAAAGTGGATGAAAACAGTCCCTACCTTATGTGAGAGTAGTGTAGTCAAAATTATGCTACAGAAATATTATAAACTAGATGTAGTTTTAAAAAATGAAGCAAGTAAATTTACATTAAAACAAACATCTTAGATGGTTTGATAATATTTCCACAGTATTTTATAATACAAATAATGAATCTTAGATTATTTTGATAATTAGTTTGACTGAGAGAAGTTTAAACAAAATTGATTACAATTAAAGTTCATTATTTAAAAGATTTAATATTATCTAAATTGCAATATTAAAGAAAAAAAATATTATTCTCTAAAATATTATATTTAAATTTTGAGAACTTTGCTTAAAAACATGTGTTTGAAAAATGTATCCATTATTGTAATATTTTAATTATTATTAAATAATAAATTTTGTTTAAAATGTAATGTTTATATTATTCATTATGTCTGCAAATCCAGACAATTTAAATAAATCTATTATTAAAACATACAAAACTCTCTATACATATTGCCACTCAGTGCAAGCCAGAATAATCAATGGATTTTAGAAGGCTTGTGCCTAAAATCCAGAGTAATCAATGGATGCCAGAAGGCTTGTGCATAAAATCCCCATCTAGTGCCTATTCATTCAATTTCCCTAGACTAGTTTCTGGCTTGTGGTTTTCATCAGTGAGGGGCCTTAGATGGGGATGTTATGCACAAGCCTTCTGGCATCCATTAATTTTATTGAGATCTCATGAATTTGTCTTATAAATACAGCTGACCACATATTGAAAATTATTTTATTGATTCCATTTAATCCATCTATTTTTCTATCTACATATCTACCTAATTAAGTAGCATAATTAACTGGCTTGTTAATATATCACTTAGTCTATTGTACCTCTAAAATAATGGAAGACTAAAATTGTCACTTCAGGGCCTCCTGCAAATGGATCAGTTATTATACTGCAATGTATCTGCTAAGAATATACAATGAATAAACTTTAACAACTTACTTTATTGAAGGAAGGATACATCAAACTAAATACTGATTTGCTAACATCAGAAAAAGTACACATATAAAAAGTGCATTATTATGAATTATAGCAACTATCAGTTAATTGTTGTTGTTACTCATTCTTGAATTTAAAATGAACATTATTGCTGATATTTTTCATACAAGAAATTAGGCTTTATTTTGTGAATAATTTATTAAGTTTTAATCCTGTAACTAATTACAAGCTTTATTGTGATATGCTGTTATAATATTAGTCACAACTTTATTTTTTGACATGCTAAATTTTTCACTATAACCAAAATTTGAACAGTATACTAACTTGAAGAATATTTAAATAAGCTAATGAAAGTAGCTGTACTTTTTTTTTAATTATGAATAACTGAGATATTATATTTGTTTTGTCTTTATTATGATCTATTTTGACCACAATATGCCTTTGTAATTTTTAACAAAAAAGATTAACACATTCCCAGAAATAGTGTATTGTTTTCCACAATTAACTCTTATTTTGCAGTTATTTCAAAGTGAAATGCATTTGCTTAAATGTACTTTATTACAATGGAATATTCTATCTGCTGTGTTATTTAAAGAAATAAGGTGATATATTGTATTAGTGATCTATTTGTTGCTCAGATTGTAAAACAATTGCTTATCCAATTGTGATCTTTAAACCTTAAGGATATTTTAGATAAAAATATTCTGGATTATAATGGATGATTATGTGAATCAGAACATTGTAAAGTATGTTTTAGAACAAGTAACTTAAGAACTTATAAATTGTCTAAGAGTGGTAAAAAAAAAAGAAATCATTTTCTTTTCAGGTACAAATTTATCTAAGTTTTTTTCTTTAGGTTTAAAATATTAGTGTTATAATTTATTTATTACTTACATATATCATATATGATATTGGAGTTCTTAAAACATATTTATGTAATTGTATCAACAAAGATAATATGAACATTTGGTATAGGATTGTTTAAAAAATAGTATGGTTTAATGGATGAGCATGTGGTGATAAATGCATTATTTTTGATAAAATTATTGATTTATAAAGCTTATGCCTAATTATTTTATTGTTAATATAATGTGTTTTATCAGTCTTATATATCATGTTCATGGTGTTATTATTATATGATAAATAATATGTGATTGCAACTATTTTCATGTTATTTTAAAGTATTTCTTGAAGTACATACAGTTCATCACAAATAACTTATGTTGTGTTGGGCAATGTTTATGATAGTTTATTTTTATCAAGTTTATTTAAGTTAGTGATATCATACTTGCACTTGTAGATAAGTGTGGACATTTGATTATCTCATCATTTTACTAATCCTGTTTATTGGTGTTGAATTCACATGTTTTATAAACTCCATCTGTATTTTCTTTTGATATTGTGTAATTTTTAAAATGGTATATAGCATAAATATTGGACGTGTAAAGAGTTTAAAAAAACACTCTTTTTTTAGACATAAGTGTAGTTAGTTTGTATAGACCTAGAAAATTATACACCATCACAATTTTATGTTGTTCTTTCATTAGCAACATAATTTGTTAAATATATGAATGGAAGTTTTTTATACTAATAACATAATTAGAATGATAGTCAGATTTTATATAAAAAGAGAACTTTGTTTATTCATGATGATAGATATATTTTTTAAGAATTTAAATTATTACAACATTAATGCAATTATTTTAATTTGATTAAATGAACATCTAAGATGTTTATATTTATTATATTTTAGATTATTAATAAAATGTTTATTTTTATTTTGTGACTTATCATCATCTGCATAATCAGAAAATCCAAATCGCAGACATATAATACCATTTGAGTTTTAAGAATACATAGTACATAAAAGTCACTTTTCAAAGTTCATATTGTATAGTATTGGAGTTATCTCAATGTTTTAAGATTATTTAAATTAGATTCTTTCAATTTTAATTATGATAAAGCTTCATGTGGTTTAAAGTATGAACAAAATCCCTTTCTTACTCATTGCATCACTAGCGGCAGCACATGTTGTTGGATAAGAATAATTAAAAAAAAGATTCTCATTATTATGTTATAACCAAATCTCTTTATTTGTGATTCATGTTTAAAATCATTTAATAGGAGGAACAATATCTTATGGTATATGATGTTATGGTTCAAGTCTGAGATCTAAAATTTTTTTATATTTTTACATAAACATATATTTAGTCAGTTTTGAAAGTGGACATGTAGTGGCTAGTACTGGCCAATGGTAGAGTTATTATATATATATATATATAGTGAGAGAGAGTGTATCAATATATTGAACCAACTGCCTCTCAACTCCATCTAAAATTACCACTTAAAACAGGAAACAACAACAACTACCGACAAAAAATATCAATTAATACTTTATTATACTTTGTCCTCCTTAACTTCCCTCCCAGAAAGTGGTTGGTTTTCAGGTAAAGTGTCACCTATCATCAGCAGCGAACTACCAATAACACCCAATGCTCGACTACCAGCTATACACTGACCAAATAAACACTTTATTTTATTTTTAAAAGAAGAAAGAAAATCCCTTAGGCACCAGCTAATTACATTAGAATTAGCATGTCTATCTGATCAGC
Organism: Epiperipatus broadwayi; assembly: GCA_028023455.1. NCBI lineage: Eukaryota > Metazoa > Onychophora > Udeonychophora > Euonychophora > Peripatidae > Epiperipatus > Epiperipatus broadwayi. Next base: position 192,379 of record JAQFVV010000440.1, on the reverse strand, counting down.
ATAATTTGGTACATGAAATCCCCGTGAGCTCAATTGGTTTTCAACCACCCACTAATAAACAAACAAAAGGTATCTTAAATGCCCCCTCAAAGCTACTACTACTTTTTAAAAAAAAACTAAATAATTCGAACCATTCAAAATAATACTTCAATCCTTTAAAACCAATAATAATAACATTATACTGCATGCCAAAACATTTATATCTTTAAATTAGCAAATCTATTCCTGAAATACTATTATCAATAATTAGATTTTTTTCTTCCTACTTTTATTAAGAAAATAAATATTTTACTTACCCGCATGTATCAAAATAAACATAAATATTTAAAAAAAAAATAATTTAAGTGTTTGTTTTTTATTTAAAATAAATTAAATCGTTTTATCTTATAATGAAACACACACACTTCTTTTTTTAAGATTAAAATAAAGCAATTTAATATATTACTTTAGCAAATAAAGTACACATGTTACATTATATTTTATTTCTTTTTAAAAAAAATATCACACATATGTGCACGCAAGTGTTTCAAAAATATTATTTAATAATAGAAGCTAATTTTATTTATTTTATTATTGCACATATTATCTTTTGAAGTTTAAAGTTTTATTTTTAAGATTAATTCATAAAGTTCAAAGTTCTTTCTAATAAAGTCTATTTTTATTTTAAGAAGAAATCGGGAATGTTAAGATATCAAAGTCAATAATTACCTAGGATTTTTAATATGATGGAAACAGCATAATGGAATTATTTTCTAACTCATTTACAACTGGTAAATGACTCCTTCGTAGATCCTGTCACATAGTATGATTTTTGTAGCTGGTTTGATGTACACATACTCCGTTGTTCGTTTAGTCTATATAAACATGATCACTTTCTGAACTAATTGCAGATCTTAGATGCATAGAGCGGCTTCGGTCGACTGCACACTATGTTGGTTTTAACAATGCAACACTTTTTTTTTGAAATATTACTTCAAAAAATATTTTATTAAAATGAGAAAGACAGACCCAGAATAATAAAATGTTGAGCTATTTATACTGTTTTAAACAATGGAAAACTTTATTAGCAGCAGCGTCTTTAGTCTCATAAAATAAAATCAGCTTTCACTTCTATTTTTTATTAAAAATTACATACACACACGCACATATATTTAATTATTTTCTTATAAGATAAAACAAAATCTCTTTATTATTTTATTATAAATTCATTTAAAGAATATTAAATCATTTTTTTATTACAAGACTTTTTTTTTCTCTTTTAAACAAAAAAAAATCTTTTTAATTTTAAAAGCATTTACAGTTTATTTTATTTAATAAAAAATTCTCCCTCCCCTACTCTTTAACTTTACATTTTATTCTCTCCATTTTAAATTTTTATATTTTAAAACATGAGACTCATAAAATCAATTAAATATCAATGTACTTTGATACATTACCTCCATCCCTCCTTTGAAACTAAAATATCATTCTGAGCATTTTAGTTTCCCAGAATTTACACCTATAAACAATCTAGTTTTATTTATTTTAAATTTGTTTAACTGTACACATGTATTCCCATCTATTCACTATAACTCCTATCCCATTATAGATTTATTTATTTATTCATTTTTTTAGTAATTGTAAAGATCGAGCATTGAACGTCCCTTTTTTCTCCGATCCTTGAGCAATTTCAAATGCATTATTTTTATATTCCTTTATAATCTTATAAGGCCCATCATATATTGGCTGAAATTTTTTATATATTCTCTTTTCTGGATGACTTACTGGATTTACCCTTACCATAACATCATCTCCCAACTTAAACACATATCTAACCCTCCCTTGTCTCTTTTGCCTTATACTACCCATCCTTCTAAGCCTATAGCATGCCTTATCAACATCTTTTTTTGTCAATATATGGCGCTTTAACTGGTAAAATAGTTTTGAACGGATATGGAATATTCTTTCCTTGATGAAGTCTAATGGGCTCGAATCCTGTTGATTCATTCTTTGACCAATTTATCATGTCAGCTATTCTCATTGCCTCCTTCACCCATCCACAATGATTATTCTGTAAATACACATGAAATAAATGTCCCAGTTCTCTCATTACTCATTTGCATTGGTTGGATTGTGGATTATGAATTGAAGTGAGTATATGTCTTATCTTATGATGCTCTGTCCATTTTTTCCATTCATCAGACATAAAAGGTGTTCCGTGATCCAACATTATTTGTCTTGGGATTCCTACATCTTGAAAATGTTGATGTTCAAGGACCTTTATAGTCTGTCTATCAGCCTGTGCCACCTTAAATAGCTACAAACTTAGAAAAAACGTCATAAGTCACAACCAGATATTTCTTTCGATTAAATTGAGGTAATGGTCCATAAAAGTCTATTGCCAATAAACTATTCAGCTGATATGTGTATATTGGTCTCAAAGGTTCCGTATTTGACATATTAGGAGGTTTGGTCTTTGCACACACTAGACACCTCTCAATGATGTTTAAGATACTCATATACATACTTGGCCAATAAAACCAGTTATTTATCCATCCTTCAATTTTACTTGCCCCATAATGTCCGTACTTTTCATGTATGTACATAATCATCGGTTTTTGCATAACTATTGGCAAAACAATTCACATATCTTTACTATCTTTCACTTAATGCTGCAAAAGCCCATCTTTTAAACAATATCTTTCCATAGTGTATTGTTTATAGGTCTACCTACAGATTGATGATGCAAATAGTTTATTATTTGTTTACATTCTGCATCCTTTTCTTGTAACTCTCTTAACCATTTCAAATCACATTCCATCTTTTTGTCTTGATGTATTTCTGCCATTGCTATATATGCATTATTACAATTTAAATGTTGTGTCTGATGTTCTATTGGGTATTGACTTAAAGCATCTGCCACCATATTGTCTTTGCCTGGACAATACTGTATACTATAATCAAATTCTTGGAAAAACAGACTCCATCAGATCAATCTATTTGTCAGAAAACTATAAGTGAGAAACTCAAGGTTCCTGTTATCAGTGATCACAACCACCTGCGATCCTATCAAGTATTGCCTAAATTTTTTGAAAGCCCACACAATCGCTAAAGCCTCTCTCTCAGTTATGGTATAATTTTTCTCTGGCCCATTTAATAAATGACTTACAAAGAAAAACATCCCATACTTCCCATCATCTTGTATTTGAGATAACATAGCCCCCAACCCAATTCCACTACTAACCGTTTGTACTATGAATGGTTTATCAAAGTCTGAATATGTCAACATGGCTTTCCTTAAAAACCCTTTTTTTACACTTTCAAAACTGCGCTCTTGTGGCTCTTCCCATGCCCATTTTTTATCTTTCCTTAATAACTGCAACAAAGGCACCATATCTGAGGAAAAAAGTTTTATAAAACCGATTGAAAAAATTACACAACCCAAGAATAGACTTGATGTATTTTTTCTTCGTTGGCCTGGGAAAGTTTTGTATAGCTTGAATTTTCTCTGGATTTGGAGATATTCCTTGTTCACTAATTATGTGTCCCAAGAATTTAACTTCTGTATTCATTAAATGGCTTTTACCTAAATTTAATTTAATTCCTTTATTTTTACATTCATCAAATAACAATTTCAAATGTTCAAAATGTTCTTCCACACTTTCTGATGCTAAAATGATATCATCCACGTATAATGTAATCAAGATTTTGATTTTATCGGATAATATTTGATCAAGGCATTGCATTAATCCTGCCCCGCTATTTTTTAAACCGAAAGGAATTCGATTAAAATTATATGCCTGTCCATTATACTGGAAAGCAGTGCATTTCCAGTCCTCAGGATGCAGCTTGACCTGCCAATAACTGGCCGTTAAATCAAAAGTTGAAAAAAAATTTTTTTTATGAAACTTCATTAATAATTCACTTATAGAAGGTGGTGCATTAGTATCTAACACAGTGATTTTATTCAATTGCCATGCATCTAAACACAAATGAATAGACCCATTTTTTTTACTGTCACTAGCAGGTTATTATATGGAGATGAGAATTTAGAAATAATTCCCTACTGTAACATATTCTCTAGATGTTCCTCTATTGCACTTCTATATTGATGTGGTATAGCATATGTTTGTGCTTGATATGGTTGATTCTACATAACTTTTATCCAATACTCATATCCCTCTATTACTCCAGGTACTTCTGAAAATACACTTTCATATGTGGCCAACAATTCTTTCAACTGTTTTCCATCCTCATTTCCTGGTTCATTTTCCAACACCTTTTTTTCTATTTCTATTCCTGCACTTTCTACATCATACTCTGCCTTAACATTTTTTATTTCAGACACATTAAATGGAAATTTCCATCTTATTAATTTTCACCTGTCATTTCTCATAATCTAACATGCACCCAACTTCACACGTAAAATCCAACCCCAAGATAACATCATGTATCAATCCCCCTAAAACTAACATAATGTGATTATATATCTTCCCAGCTATTCTCATACTTATCCAAGCTTGTTCCAATGCTAGTTTGGCTCTTTTCCCATTTTCCAATATTACGTATACATTCTTTAGTGGCAAGGTTTTGAGTTTCAAATTACTCTGACTTATTTCATTGAATATTTTTTGTGAAATCACTGATACCTGACTCCCTGAAGCAAACAATATGTCTACAATTCTTCCTTCTATTTTTACTTTTATTTTTGGGCACAAATAAGATGCCATTCTCAACTCTTTCTTCTCTTCATTCTGTGTCAAGTTTGCTACATGCTCATATGTATTCTCAGCCTTCCTTTATTCCGATTTTCTACACATGACCTAATACTGTCCATTGTCATAAGTATTTCTGCAGTCTGTTCAATAGTGTCCTTTACCATTATTATTTGTTAAATATCCTCTTAAAAACCTCGCCTCACTATTCTCAAAATTTGCTGCTCAGACAAATTATATGCTGTAACTATTCTCAGTTTTGCTACTTGTCTGCAGAAAAATATGCTCAATGTCTCTCCTATCCACCATTTATCTTGTTCTACCTGTTGCTTAACCACCTCCTGGCACTCCTCCCCCCAATAACTGGACAACAATGCTCTCTTGCACTCCTCAAAGCTCATTGGTTTTATTCCCACTGATTCCCACCAAACTTCAGCCTCATCCTATATATAACTAATGGCTATACTAACCTTAACTGTTTCATTAAATTCACTACAGGAAAAAAATGACTCCAACCTCTCTAAATGTCTATTTGGTGTTTCCCCAAGTTCTAATTTTATGCCTCATATTTATCTTTCTTCCTCATTATTTTTTTTTTTATCTTAAGGATTACGCTTCCACGTTTTAACATCCATGAAAATCACCTTTAATAATACACCAAAACTACAACTTCCGTCAGTTCTTCCACTCGAAATGTCTAGTTTCATGCCATGTTGATGTGCCAAATGAACCAACCACCTCTCAACTCCATCTAAAATTACCACTTAAAATGGGAAACAACAACAACTACCGACAAAATATATCAATTAATATTTTATTATACTTTGTCCTCCTTAACTTTCCTCCCAGAAAGTGGTTGGTTTTTAGGTAAAGTGTCAACTATCATCAGTAGCGAACTACCAATAATACCCAACGCTCGACTACCAAATATACACTGACCAAATAAACACTTTATTTTATTTTTAAAAGAAGAAAGAAAATCCCTTAAGCACCAGCTAATTACGTTAGAATTAGCATGTCTATCTGATCAGCATAATTTGGTACCTGAAATCCCCGCTAGCTCAATCGATTTTCAACCACCCACTAAACAAACAAAAAGTATCTTAAATGCCCCCTCGAAGCTACTACTACTTAAAAAAAACCTAAATAATTCCTTGAACCATTTAAAATAATACTTCAATTCTTTAAAACCACTGAATGCCAAAACATTTATATTTTTAAATTAGCGAATCTATTCCTGAAATACTATTATCAATAATTAGATTTTTTCCTTCCTACTTTTACTAAGATAATAAATATTTATACTTACCCGCATGTATCAAAATAAACATAAATATTTTAAGAAAAATAATTTAAGTGTTTGTTTTTTATTTAAAATAAATTAAATTGTTTTATCTTATAATGAAACACACACACTTCTTTTTTAAAAATTAAAATAAAGCAATTTAATATATTACTTTAGCAAATAAAGTATATACATTACATTATATTTTATTTCTTTTTTTTTTTTTAAAATATCACACATATGTGCACACAATTGTTTCAAAAATATTATTTAATAATAGAAGCTGATTTTATTTATTTTATTATTGCACATATTACCTTTTGAAGTTTAAAGTTTTATTTTTAAGATTAATTCATAAAGTTCAAAGTTCTTTCTAATAAAGTCTATTTTTATTTTAAGAAGAAATCAGGAATGTTAAGATATCAAAGTCAATAATTACCTAGGGTTTCTAATATGATGGAAGCAGCATAATGGAATTATTTTCTAACTCATTTATGACTGGTAAATGACTCCTCCATAGATCCTGTGACATAGTATGATTTTCATGGCTGGTTTGATGTACACACACTCTGTTGTTCGTTTATCCTATATAAACATGATCACTTTTCGAACTAATTGCAGATCTTAGATGCATAGAGCGGCTTCGGCCGACTGCACACTACATTGGTTTTAACAATGCAACACTTTTTTTTGAAATATTACTTCAAAAAATATTTTATTAAAATGAGAAAGACAGACCCAGAATAATAAAATGTTGAGCTATTTATACTGTTTTAAACAATGGAAAACTTTATTAGAAGCAGTGTCTTTAGTCTCATGAAATAAAATCGGCTTTCACTTCTATTTTTTTATTAAAAATTGCATACACACATGCACATATATTTAATTATTTTATTATAAGATAAAACAAAATCTCTTTATTATTTTATTGTAAATTCATTTAAAGAATATTAAATCATTTTTTTATTACAATACTTTATTTTCCTTTTTTAAACAAAAAAAAATCTTATTATTTTTAAAAGCATTTACAGTTTATTTTATTTAATAACAAATTCCCCCTCCCCCCTGCTCTTTAACTTTACATTTTATTCTCTCCATTTTAAATTTTTATATTTTAAAACATTGGACTCATAAAATCAATTAAATATCAATGTACTTCCGTACAATATATATATAAACACTGTCACCATCTATAGTTTTCTTTGTAATGTATAAATAACTAAATAAAGAAAATAATTAAAGATCTTATATTTAATAAAAATATTTGTTAATTTGGAATATATGGAGAGTGAATGGATAATTTATTTATTAAATTTGAAAATGAAGTAATTTTTATTAAGTTATGTACAATGGTAACAATGACTTATTGGTATTAGGAAAAAAAATCACATGTTCATGAATAAGCTAGTGTTTAAAAAAAGGACTGCATTTTGTATTACCATAACTACAGAAACATATTCAGTAAGGAAAATATACATACTTTTTTTTGCTTAAAATTTTGTATTTTAGCTTATCATACCTTTACAAACAGACTCCGGACTTATAACAAGAAAATATGTACTGTGAGTAGAAAAAATATTTGGGGGGGGGAGGAACACAGACTTCCCACCATTTGATATCATTATGACTAAAATGCAATGATTATAACAACAAACAGTATGCTTAACCACCATGAAGCTATAAAACTATCAAATGTACTGTGTATTGTAATATTGACAAAAATGGTTGAATATCATTTAAGAATAAAAATGTTCCTAGAGCCCTACATTTGTATTTTGTTATTCTCAATGTGCCAAAGAAAATATCATGTGATAATGAAGTCTAAGCTGAAATTAAATAATTTAAAAATTTTTTAAAAAGAGAAAATAATAAAATTCTCAAAAACTACTTAAAAAACCTAATTAAAAAATTTATTATTTTTTATTAAATTTATTTATTATTTTATTTTTTTTATTTTTTTTATTTTAATGTATTTTTTTTATAATTAAAAAAAAAAATAAAAAATAAAAAATATAAATTATAAAAAATAAAATTAAAATTTTAAAATAATAAAATAAAATAAAAAAAAAAAAACCACCAATCAAACAACCAAATAAAAATATTTTTATTTTCATTTTTTTTTTTACTATAATTAAAAAAATAAAAAAATATATAAATAATATTAATTTTTTTTATAAATTATTATATTTTTTTTTATAATTTTTTTTTTTATAATTTTTTATAATATTAAATTAAATTTTAATAAAATTGAAAAAATTATTAAAATTTTTTTATAATAAAAATAAATAAAAAAAAAAAAACATTAACTTTTTTTTTTCATATTCCCTTCCCTCACAAATAGGAAAAGGAGAAAAAAACAAAAAAAAGAAGGGGGGGGGGGGGGGGGGTTTTTTTTTTTTTTTTACATATGATGTTTTTTTTTTATTTTTTTTTTTATAAAAAAATTAAAAAAAGGACCCCCCCCCACAAAACTTGGGTTTTTTTTTCTAATAAAATATCATATGTATATGGGGGGAAAAAAAGAAGCGAGTTAAGAGAGATGTCAAATCTCCTCGTTTTTAGACGAGTCATGCATTATAAGAGTTAATATATATAAGTTAAATTTATAATAGATGTTAAAAGAAAAATTTCTTTTAAATTATCTACTGACATAAAATTTACTTATTAACCTTTTCTGAGAAATTCTCATGTCAGGACATTCATGGCTCCAAGATGATTGGAAACTATCAATTTTTGATTTATGGTAGTGTTTTTACACTTATTTTAAAGCTTACAAAAGTACCATAAGATGTTGCCCTCTCTAGAATTATTTTACAAGTAAAAAATCAATAAAATTGACATTGAAGGTTCAACAATGGAAGAAGGCCGGATTTTCTAAATACTGATTGGTTGGTTTTTATTTTGAACAAAAGAAGAGTACCTGTCAATAATCTTTACTGCTCCAACATCTTTGTTTTGATTTTGAAAATGAAAATGTATGTTTTAGAGTGTTATTATTATTTTTTATACCTATTATACATTATTTTCATAAAATATGCTGAAACTATAATTATTTTAGAAAAATAGAAAGATTTTAGTAAAAAAAATCTTTACTTTTACATGAATGTAAATTGAAAAAGAAATCAGCACTATCAACAATTTTGACACTTGTCAACAGTTTACATCACCTCAAGTTCTTTATTTGAATTTCAAATAAAAATAAATGTTTTAGAGTAAATTTGTGGCATTTATTTACATATTATAATGTATTTTGGTAAAAAAGGCTGAAACTATAATTATTTTAAAAAAATAATAAAATTTTAGTAAAAAATCTTTACTTTTACACTAATGTAAATTGAGAAAGAAATCAATGACATCCACAGAACTTTCTAATTTGTTACAAATTTTCTTTTTAGGTCTTCTGCTATCAAATATTTTATAATTATAAATAGAAAATTATTTTTGAAAAAACTTTCATTCACTTTCATAATGACAAATTATTAATATACTTATTACAAATGAACCTAGAACAAATATAATATTAAAAGCTGAATATATTTTTATGGCTGAGTTTGTTAATTGACCAATCAAAAGTTGTAAAACTTTAATTCACTTGGCCAATGAAAATTAAAAAAAAATGTTTTCAACAAAAGGTTAATAATATTTAAAATTATAATAGTAGCTTACTGATAAAATATTTATTAAAGTCCTTTTTATTAATAATCTTAATTAAGGCAGTTTTATCTTATCAATTGATATAGGATCAAATAACTCATGTAATTAAGACAAAATTAAACATAAATAATATTTAATTTAATTTATTTAAATTATTAAATAATTATTAAAAAAGCATTACTTGAGTCCAACATATAAAACATATTAAAAGAAAAAATATAAAAAACAATAATACTAATTATTTTATTACACTTATTTTTTATTGACTGAGAAAGAATTTGTAATTAATCCTTATCCTTTATGATCATATGCATAATAATTTTAATCGTAGACTATTTTTACTAACTGCAATCTGCCAGGAGTAAATTATAAAGATATATTATATGATACTAGATTGTAATTGGTAAAATTAGAACTATGTTCTTGGTCTTAGCCACCTCAATGAATTGTTTTCTTAATTATTATTATTATTATTATTATTATTATTATTATTATTATTATTATTATTATTATTATTATTATTATTATTATTATTATTATTATTATTATTATTATTATTATTATTATTATTATTATTATTATTATTATTATTATTATTATTACTACTACTACTACTACTACTACTACTACTACTACTACTACTACTACTACTACTACTACTACTACTACTACTACTACTACTACTACTACTACTACTACTACTACTACTACTACTACTACTACTACTACTACTACTACTACTACTATTATTATTAACCTAAGTACTTTGATTTGCCTATTGCATAAATCATTATAAAGCTATTTTATTACACAATTTATTTATAATTAAAATATTTATGGGTATATCCAATATAATATCTCATTAGAAAGTAAAATATTATTTATTAAATTTTATTTTCTTTGCTAAGCAAAAACACTATTGTGGATTGTATTGGCACATTATCAATTCATAAGTCCATTGAAGATATAAATCCAAACTATCATAGAGTGATTTATGGGTTAATTCATAAATTTGTTTATTTATTAGTCATTTTTAGTTGCCTAAGTATAACATTTATTCTATATATTTTAGATTGTCCAAATATGTAGTACATAGTTGGAGAAAAGTACTTGATTACTAATTTTATTTATTACTTTTCTGGTCACCTGAATCCATGAATTACTTGACAACAATTAGCCTGGATTAACCACAATATTTCCTATTATTACACAAATGTGCAAGCTATTTAGTGAACAATTAGTTTTAATTTATCCATATTGTTATTGGTCAGTTTTTTTTAACATATTATTTATTATTGTTGATGATCAGTATTTTATTGTTCCATTATATTTTCTAGCTTGCTCAAGAATGTGGGCATTTGTAGGTCAGGCAGCTTTTCATCCATTATTTGATGAATTGTCCATTACATTTTTGGCTTGTCCAATAGGAGAATATTACAATTTACGAGACATTGTTAATTCATTAGTATTATTATTATGGTTTATATGTATATATAAGTTAAAATAAAAAGTTACAAGTGTGAATTAAAATATTTACATAATTTTTCAGTCGTTTATATTGATGAAAATTTCTTGTTTGTTGAGGACAGATTGTCAAATTATGTCTTTGTAATTCTTTTGAAGAATGTATTCATTTCTAAAATAATAAGGAATATTAAATGTAAAATATAACACTGATATAATTAGAAAATTTTTTTTAATCTGTATTTAATCAATTAAATTTATGGATTTATATTATACTTCCTTACATCTAAACTGACAGATCATATGCATCATCAAAAATTCAAAACAATTACATCCCAATTTCAATGTATTTTACATATGCATCTATATCCAGAAATACAAACATCCGATTTCAATATAACATTATATTTCCACATAGAATAATAGTTGCTATCATTAAATAGGTACTAAGGAACATTTGGAGACACTTGGAGGAGAAAGTGTACAACTCCTGAAAATACCATGCAATAAATGTAACAAGTAATGGAAATATAGTTTGTGTTTTTTTTTTTGTTTACAAATGAAAACAAAGAAAAGTAATGTGTGTCATGTAAACAAAAGTAAATAAAAATAAAGTATCTTTACTTATTTAGAAATGATAATACAATTAATAGATGGTTAAAAATTTAATTAAATAAATAAAACCAAAAGCGACAAATTAGTTGTGCAAGCACATGTCTATTTATGCAAATAAATTTTTTAAAAAAAATAAAAGTTACAAATAAACAAAATTAAACAAGCAAAAAAAAAAAACATTTAAAATGAGTTGTATAAAGTAATTTTTTTAAAATAATATAAAAAGTTATGACTGAATGTTGAAATCCTATGATTCTGAGGGGTAGCATTTTATTTTTCAGATTTCATTAAAATTGTCTAAAGATTTTCAAACCATCAGTAATATTATTTTGAGAAACTATACACACAAAGCGATTATTTTAACTTCATTTGCTTTAAAAAATACTATACCTAACCTTATTACCTATGTTTGTAGGTTCCCTTGTAGTCAAGAAAAATCTGTTGGTCACTTTAAATGCCATCTCTCCAAAATAGTATTGTTTTGATAAAAACACACACAGAAAATTATTATTTTCTCTTTATTTTATTCAATTTAATAATTTCCTTTGGTTTTATTTTTTCGCTCCTGCTGTAATCTTATAAAAGCTTCCAATAACAATTTTTCACACTTACCATCTGGGTGAGCATATGAAAAATCTAGCAGACAGTTGACTTGAAAGCAGTACTATATTTTTAAAAAGGAAACTTGTACAAACTAACAAAATCTAGCAGACACTTGACTTTATCAAAAAATAGCGGAAATAAATCTCTAAAAAAGACTAATTTTACAAACTAACAAAATCTTTCTTAATCTGAAAGTGGTTATAAATCTGAAAAATAAAACTGTCACTCAACACCATAGGAATTCAAAATTCCACCAACCTTTTATTTATTTATTTTTTAAAAAATTAATTTGTATAACTCATTTTGTATTTTTTTTTCTTTTTATTTAATTGTTTAATTACTTTGTACAACTAAATTTGCATTTTTATTTTTTATTTGAAAGACTTTATTTTCTTTTTAAAAAAATTAATTTGTACAAATAAATTCATATTGCTCAACTAATTCATATTTTTATTCTTCTTGTTTATTTGCTTAATTACACTAGTACATTATTTAGTCATCTGTTACTTAAATCATTTTGATAAGAAGTATACATATTTAATTTTTATAATACTTTTCTTTATTTTCATTTGTAAATAAAAAAAAAACATATACTAATTGTTCTATTTATTGCTTGGTATGTGATGTGATGCACTATGGGTTCTTCTTTCTTGGAGTCAGGAATCTCTCAGCCACTATACCCAGAGAAACCTGTTAGCCATCTTATCTTCCCCTTTCCATTCGCCACCTTAAGTTTTTCCCATATTCTTTTCTATCTTGCTCCATCCCATTTCCACAACATTATCTCTGTCACTTCTATGGCCTTTATATCCAAATCATCCTTTCCCACCCCAGCATAAAAACCATGACTTTCTGTATAATCACTTTGTTTATATTTATTCTCCCACAACTTCATTATTTGTATTCTTTCTGCTTATAGACATTTACATTTAATTAACCAATGCATAATATTTTCTATGCTTTTCTTATATAACTTGCAGATTAAATCACCCATATTTTTCAATTTATGCCTATATTTCCTTGTTACTAACGATCCTGTTCGAGCCTTAAATCGTAAACTACTTTCCTTGCTATTATTTTTTAAATTAACCCAATATTCTGTTTCCTTCTATATACTGTATATTTAAAGTCTTTTAATTCTCCACACTAGTACTCAATCTTTCCAACTTTCTATTTTACAGTAATGGTGTGGTCGTTCCACCAAGTGACAATAAATGTCTCTCAATATTTATTAAATGATTATTCAAAAATGTAACTTGTTTCTTTTTAAGATGTGAATAAATTTAATCAACTGCACGTACACATCACTTTTAAATTGTAAATGTAACATCATATATAGGAGAAAGATAATTTAGATACCATTTGGTAACTATATGCTATGATAACACTAGGGTTAACTATAAATCACTTTGATTTATAAATCACATTTGATTTAAAAAAAAGCTATTATATATTTAAATTTTATATAAAACGTTCATACTTAAATAAATAAAAACAGTGTCGTTTTAATTTTTTAAAAATAAAATTTACTTCTTTAAAATGAAATTTATTTTTAATTTCACGGTTATAATTATTTTAAAATAAGCAAATCAAGCATAACGTTGGAAATTGAATTTTTATTTTCCAAAAAAAAAAAAAATCATTTCTTTTCTCTTTAAGTCTGTTTAATTCGTAATCTTCCATAAACTAATTCAGAATATTTTAATCCTCAATTAAATTGTTATTTAAAAGCATTCTTTGGGAAAATAATCTTTAATAAATGAAAATCAGCGCTGGGTAGAAAATGATTATTTTTGAAGCATTTTAAATGTGAAAATGTAAAACTGTATTTTTTAAAATTATCTCTGTAAAACTTTGTAATATACTTTATTCTCTATGCAGTCCATGGTTCCTTTATTACTTTGGAAGTCTTTTATTATGAAATGTGTTTATAAACTAAAAGAAAAACCTAAATAATGTGACCTGCTGAAAAATAACCAATCAGTCTCGTAACCAATCAAAGTAAAGTTAATGAATCAAATCTAGTGATATCTTGGGTTTTATTATAAAAAGAGAGTGACTTCATTTTTTAAATTCATTAGTATTATCCTTGGAATCAGTTAATAAATTTGTCATATTTCACCTTGTTGATAATTTCTACCTAAATTATTTCTATATTTATCACTAATTCACAATAATAAGTAAAATATCTGTTTGAGGTAGCGTAAAAATAAATATTAGTGGTATCAAAAGATTTATTTTTTCTTTCATCTTTATTGAGATAACAAGCTTCCTAAACTTATTTTTTTATAATGAATATTTTATAAACTATATTTTCAAAAATCTCGGTAGTGAGCATATCAGCCTGTCATGTACATTACTAAACTGAGTGAATCTTTTTTAGATTTAGAGCAAACTTATTATTATTATTTTTTATTTATATAAGAGTTATGCGATGCGATGCGCTGTGACTTCTTTTTCGGAATCACCTATTAGCCACGTTCCCTTTTCTTTCCATTCCCCACTCTACATTTTCCCCATATTCTTTTCTATCCTGCTCTAGTCCATTTCCACAACATAATCTTTGTCAACTCAATAGCTTTATATCTAAATCCCTCTTATCTTTTCCCAAACTCAGCACAAAAACCAAAAACCCACTTTCTGTATAATTATTTTGTTTATATTTGTACCCTTTCTGTTTGCAGACATTTACATTCAATTAACAGAGGTCTAATATTTTCTATGCCATTCTTACACATCTTTCATAAATCACCAACATTTCCCCATTTATGTGTACCGTCCATTGTTGCTAAAGATTCTGTTTGAGTATTAAACAGTAAACTACTTTCCTTGCTATTATTATAAATTAACTCATTCCCAATATTCTGGTTGCTTTTATATATATTTAAACTCTTTTTACTCTCCACATTAATTTTCTATCTCTCCAACTCCCTATTTTTTATTATCTATTCTTATATCCCATTCCTTGCCACTAAAAAACTCAACAATTTCTTCAATATGACCATTCATAACCCCTATAATCATTATTTTCTTCCTCCTTTTTGTGAAACTCTGTATATCCTTAACTAGGTGTTCATATATGATACTGTTCCACTCCATTATAGCTTGACAGTGTTTATCAGCTATGTAGACTATGGACAGCATCTATTCTTGTCTTATAACCTTATCTCAAACCACAAATGTTCTTGAACTTAACAGTATTTAAATATTTTTTTGACATAAGTTCTATACAAACATTCCTTTTTTCTTTCTCTTTTTATTTATACCCTGCCATACCAAGTCTTCCACTGTAGGTTCTTTTTAGTCTATAGTCAACTTAGTTAGCCATCTAGTGTTGATTGGTAAAAATATACCTAACAGAGTTGGTCAGAGATATATCAATGAGACCTACAGTAAAAAGAGATAAACTAATTGTATTTTTATATAATCTAATATAATTAATTTTTATCACAGATACATTGTGTGCATGTTCTTCTAGACATACTAAGTTTTTGGTATATTTTTATTTTTCCTAGTTGTATATAAAAGTTTTAAAAAATCTGTACTATGCAAAGATGTTAGTAAAGTGAAAAATTTAATGAGATATGAATAAATTTGTATATTTTTATATAAAAAATTAAGATACACTTTAATGTTCACTGAAAAACAATAATTTGATGTGAATCATCTAATATACATGCATATATAAATTAATGATTTTAATATAGGGGATTTGAAGACAGACTTTCAAGTTCCATTCAGCTATCTACTCTAACTCATATAAGCAATGCACATAATCACACACATGTGAAAAGATAAATGATGTCCAATATACATATTTTATGCTGAACCAGCACTCATTAGTTGATTCAGATCATCTTCAGAACAAAATATATATATTGAAGATTATTTGATTTTTTCATGTGTGTGTGCACATGTGTATTGGTTATATGGGATAGTTGATAGTTGAAGGGAGCTTGAAAGTCTGTGTTCAAATACATTCAAACTCCAAGTATATGAATTATGCTTATATTTCAAAAATATTAAATAATGAATTTAAAAACATAAAAATAGAATTATAATTATTAAAGCAATAATTAAGCAAATGGTTCAACTATTGTGATACATATAATGTTTAAACATCTGAAATAACAGAACTGAGTGTCTGTCTGAGTTTTTTTTACCACTTTAGCCTCTCACTGTATTATTGCAATAAATTACAGTGAAATGGTTGAATGACAAATGAGAGCTAAAGATTTCTGAATCAAAGTACTTTGAATTATTACTTACAGGGCTGAATTATTTGATTTTTTTTTTAACAATAGCAAATAATTTAAAACCAGTTAGAGAATGATAATTTAAATGCATATGATAATCACTGGTTAATCAAGCATATACTGGATGGCATTACTCTTTTTTGATTACTTTTTCTTTAAGAAGACAATTGTAATTTTTAATACAAAATTCTAATATTAAACCTACTTGTTGAATAAGTATAATTTTAATAGGTTTGAGATTATTATATTTGTTTAAAATATGATAGTATTTTCACTGAACAAAAATTATGAACATGTAAAAAGTTTAAAGGATAGTAAATAAAACTAAAGCAAAGAAATGCCGATAGAAGATAAAATACTAAAGTAATATTGGAATATAGAGGAGGTTGAAACATTTAGGTACATTGAATATTGACATATAAAAACAGAGAATGCAGAAAAAAATTAGATTGAAAATTGTAATAGCTAAACAATAACTTTGATAATAATTTTAAAAAAAGATTTAAATGTTTTAATTGAAATGTAACTTTATATATAGCAGAAATTCAGTTGAATAAAAAAGTTAAAAAAATATATGATTGAAAAAAAAGTGAAAAATAAGTTGAAAAAATAAAGTTAGTTAATGTATAAGAATGAAAAAATATTTTGGTTCTGTTTGAAATTCATAACTTTATATTTATTCGTAGAGGGCATTGCTGAAAAAACATAACATTTGGGAGAGTAATTTGAAGAATGAAAAAAAAAACATAAGCTAATAAAAAATATTTAAAAAAAATTAAAGAAAAAAGACAGATTGACATATAGTGACCTAAAATCATAAGGAAATATTAGATAAAATAGTAGAAGATGTGATAAAATAGAAAGAAGAAAATAAAGATAACTTAAATGAAAAGAATATTTATGTTACATAAAAAAGCCAAATTAATAAAGACTTCAAAAATATTATTGGACATGATTAACAAAAATCACACAACTTTTACAGTTTTTTTTAATATAAGCTGAGAAAGTCATTGATATTTGATTTCAACTAATCTAATATAAAAGTAAGAGAGCTTAAAATTGAAATCATTAAAATATACAACTTAAAATTATAAAAAAAGAACATGTTTGTTAGATACACAAGTCCATTAATTATTGTTTGAATTCTAAGTATTAATTGATTATGGCAAAAATAAAAAACTGGTGACTAGATTATGGATAAAATAGCAATACTAATTGGAGTACAATTATTATTCAATCTTAAAGTGAATGATTCTGAAATAGTGTGAAAATAGGTGCTCTTGAAAGCTTATTCAGTATAATGTTTGAAATCCACTTATTGACAGACAATTACCATTCACTTTCTTAAAATTTCATTTTTTAAAAATCAATTTCTTTAAAATACTATGCTTCCATTTCATTAATAAATTCACATAGATTCAGAATTTTTCTCATTATTTTTATGATATCTTAAACATATCAGTCTTTTATGTCATTGTAAAATTTGTAAATATATAAATTTTCTTTGCATTTTTGAAATTTTATGATGTATTTCAAATTAATTCAACAAGGTTGCTGTACTTTTTAAATCATATTTTTTTATATTCTAATAGTTTCAACAGATCTGCAACTTTCATCAGAGGAACTAAAAAATAAAAATAATTCTGTTACTGACTTGCATTACATTAATAATACTATTTTTATTAGTTATATAATAAATCTATATTTACATTATATAAAAATAAAACACATGTACATTAATGTGTTAATCAGAATAATTATATTATAAAATATTAATAGACAATCAACCATAAAAAAAAACAACCTTATTAAAAAACCAAAATTACAAAACATGCAACAGAGCATGCTCAGGAATTTTGATCATAATATAATGTCTTTTTTATTTATTTTGTTAATCAATGACCATGAATCTGATGATTTACACTGAAACCTGATGTATTAATATTATGTTGTATAATTAATATTGTTAACACATTAATCTATGCATGTTTTATTATTTGCAGATTATATTCAAAGTTTAATTTATTTTTATTTACATTCATATAAATCTACTCTTGGGATATAATATATTATTATTATTATTATTATTATTATTATTATTATTATTATTATTATTATTATTATTATTATTATTATTATTATTATTATTATTATTATTATTATTATTATTATTATTATTATTATTATAATAATAATAATCATTATTATTATTATTATGATGATGATGATGATGATGATAATAATAATAATAATAATAATAATAATAATAATAATAATAATAATAATAATAATAATAATAATATATCAATTTATTTCATAACAATCTATGAATATTACTTTTGACCAGGATCAGACACGTGCACACAGCATCTTATAATTACCTCTAAAAATAATAGTAATAAGAAAATAAGAATGAAAATAATGATACATACACAAAAAAAACAATAGACAATATGTTGTGATAACTTAACATAAGCACGGTAATAAAAATATATTTATTTTGTTAATAACATGTAAATCTAAAAACAGTAATATCAAAATATTTTTTATCACTGTTTTTTTTTTTTTTATAAATTTCAAAGTAGAAATATATAATAAGAAATTTATAGAACCCTTTACCATTACTGGTTGCTTAAAAGGGAAGAATATACATTTAAAGTTTATATATATATATAAATTTTTGAGAATTGCTAATGTAATCATGATGGGATAAAAGAAAGCATATAAAGAAAAGCAAAACCTTTTTCCTGTAAGAAAAGTTTTTTCTTTGCTTTCCAAAAGTTGTGAAATAGAATTTTTTTCTACACAACATCAAATATACTCAATTGGAAATATGATACTCTCCATTCTTAAGAGGGAAGTTAGATGAGCTGTTTTAACTGTTATTCAAGTATATTAGTATTTGACTAGCTAATAATGTATGAAACCTGAGCCAATGCTTTACATTTCAATATCATAAAAATTATTTCCAGTGAAAATAAAAAGCTTTAATAGCATATAGAACTATAATTGACATAGAATCTAAAAGAATTATTATAAACAAAAAAAAAAAAAAGGGAAACAAAAAACTAATATTATTGAAGTAACACATACATTTATATTTAGTTCAATAATGTGTCTGCAAATTAATATTTTTCTCTTTATGTAGGATACTTTGCAACATTATTCACAAGATTTATTGGTATGTTTAATAGCAATGTGCTTCAAAAAATGTTATTTCATTTAAATTAATTTTAGCTAAACTGAAATGAATAAACTCATATATATATATGCAGTATATGCTATCATTGAAAATGTTATATATATATAAAATGCAAAAATATATAATACTGTTTATCAGATTAAAAATAATACTGTATTTAGAATTTTATTAAATATTAATGGTCTGCTAAATCTAATTAAAAAGATAATATAATACAAAATGTTTAACATGAAATTGGGAAAATCTTTAATCATGGTAGATAGGTTTATAACCAATTATAAAAGCGAATAATGGTAAATACTAAAGAATCTGAGTAAATTTTATTATTATTTACACTAATTTTAGAGCATAAAATTAACTTGCTTGCACAATTGCAATATGTGTTTCTGTGAACAAAAAATAAATTCATGCATATAAAATGATTGAGTTTTTATTGATAGTTTTAAATATATTTTTAAAATAAATACTAATTACATATTTTTTAAAACCCAGTAAAAAATAAGGGTTATGTTATCTTTAAATATATATGACTGATATATGGCAGTCCCTACTTGAATAATGGTATGTTACACTATTCAACATTGTAGTGAGATACATAAATCTCAATAAAAGGAGTGCATATCTTAAAATGGAAAATAAAATGGTGCTTAACATAAATTAGTTACTAAAAGCTATGATAAGAATTGATAGTCATGTGATTTATTACGTTATAAATTTTGTTTTATTTATGGTGCTCTAAAGATGTGATTTATGAAGGATATTGAACTTTAGTATTTATTATATAATAAGAAATTTAATATGATAAAATACCTTTCCCACTGTTCACTATAATATGGAATATTTTCAGATATATTAGCAAATTGCATTATGATACACACACATATATATATATATATATATATATATATATATATATATGAAGGGTATTTTAAATTTATTATATATATATACAATTTTCTGTTTTAATTAACAAATTAATTATCTATAGATTACTATTATCTTTAAAAACACTAATTAAAGTACAAATAATGCATAATTATTAGATATAAATTAGATGATCTTAAAGTTGATAATAATCTACAGATAAAATACAAAACAATAAATTAAATAATTATTATATACTAGCTGCACCCATGGCTTTGCTCACTTATTAGATTAAAAGAATGTAATGTAATTAATAGTAAAACATATTTAAATAATATTTATATAAAATAATAAAATATGTTTTATGAACAACAGGGACAAAAATAATCATTGTAACGCATTTTCATAAACAATGTTTAGATCATTTTTAACTGCTGTTGATACCTCAATTATTATTATTTCATGTAAATATTCTTTAAATATATTTTAATTTCAGTTATTTTATTTTACTTATGTGAGCAAAGCTGAGCCATAACTTTGCTTGCATGAGAATGATAATAATAAAAATATAAGAGAATATAATTCAGCTGATAATTGAAATATGTTCCTAATATATAATATTTTAAACAGTAGAAATTTTTTAATGTTTAATTATCCAAATTCCATTTTTGATTTTTGATGTATTGAATACAAAATAAAAATTTCCCATACTAATTCTTTTCATTTCTCTAGCTTTTTCATTGCAGTATTAGAAAGTTTGATAATTAAGATATATTTATATATTTCATTTTTGATTTTTGATGTATCAAATATCAAAAAAAAAATTAGTCACTCATTGTCTCCATTCATTTAGCTGTGCCACTGTGTTCATAGAAAATTTGATAATTAAAATATTATTTCTGTAATATTTGCATGAACTAATTATCAATAGCAGTATCACAAAAAATATAACTTTTATTAAATACAATAAGGAATAATTTTAAACTAAATTATTTTATATTTCTCATCTGATAATTTTTTAAGTGGTTATAAAATTTTAACATTGTAGCATATGCATATGAGAAATTAAATACATGGTGCAAATGAAATGTAAATAATTTAAAATATATTTATGCAATAAAATTTTACCGATTATCAAAAATTAATATCTCTCTATTTCTCTAGTATGTATTTCAATGTGTAGATTACAACATCTTATATTATGATGTAAAAATATATTTAAAGGGAAATGGTAAAAGTTTACTAAATTCAATTATTCTCTTACTGTACCATGGAATTTTAAAATTTACATTTTTATGTGTTAAATATATATAAACTGACACCCTAAAAGCTGATCAATTTTATAGTAAAAGTTTGTCAAATTTATTAGTATTTCTTTTCCTGTAGACATGCCATTTTAAATTTTATTTTAACATGTGTTAAATATATATTTATGCTGAAATCCTAAAAGTGTATCAAATTTATTTGTTTTGTCTTTATTCAAATGAGAAATGACATATGTGGTGCAAACGCAATTTAATTAATTTAAGATATATTTACAAAATAAAGCTGTACTTTATTTACTAAAAACTATACTTTTCATCTAAAAAAATTTCTAACTCTGTAATCTTTTAATCAGTGCTGCCCACTTTTTGCATGTACAATGTCATTTGAACAATTATTTTAAAGATTTTTTCATGCACTTTTATATTGCAAAATACAATTTTTAAAAAAAATAATTCAAGCAAAAATTGCAAGATTCTTCATAATTGGTGCAATATATATTGAGTTGTAAAATTAAAAAAAAGTTTCAT
This sequence comes from Epiperipatus broadwayi, assembly GCA_028023455.1. Taxonomy (NCBI): domain Eukaryota; kingdom Metazoa; phylum Onychophora; class Udeonychophora; order Euonychophora; family Peripatidae; genus Epiperipatus; species Epiperipatus broadwayi. The sequence continues at coordinate 169,949 of JAQFVV010000440.1, read as the reverse complement.
ATTTGTATAGTAGTATAAATAAAATAAATTTTTTATTATTAATAATATTTATCTAAAATATTATTTAAAATTTATAATTAACTTTTAATATCAATATTTAAATATTTATTTTAATACATTACATTATTATTATTATTATTGTTAATATTATCATTATTGTGTTTCAACAATAAACTTTATTGATCAAAAGATGGGTTACATAGATGTTTAACATGATTTGTCATGTGGAGTTGAGTGCTTGGCAGTCATTAAAGATATGTTGTTGAATCTTTTGAGCTATATGACAAAGTCTACAGAATGGATCAACATCTTTGTGAAGGTGAGATAGCATAAAAACAGATGTGGTAAAGGCAGAAAGATTGAGACAGACCAGGAAATTAAAAAACTTTAGCTACAGGGACCACTTTTTAAACTGAAAAAGAAGACAATGGTCATTGATACCAGCATGGGGTGTGTGTATGATCATTGCCAAGGTTTGGGTGAAGTACATTATAGATTTGCTAGTAGATGGACCTGGAGTTTTTGGAAAAGCTGATGTAATTGACTTGTGTTAGTGCTGAGGATATAAGAACTATGAGATATGAAGTTGAGGGAGGGGGTTTATGAGTAGGGGAAACATTGAACAGGCCCTGAAGAGATTAAAATTTGCTGGTCCTTCCTGTTATTAAGTTGATGGCTTCCTGCATGTGAAACATCTGAATGCTGTAGAGGTATAGATCATTATAAATGGGCTTCCTGGTTGAACTGTTTGGCAGAGATCAAAAGCATTTTTGATTTTAAAGCTTTGTTGCAGATGTAGTCAATGGTAGAAATGAGCATTTGTGAGTTTGATAATTGAGGAATAATATGTAATTTTTGTAATAATAAGAATATTAAGTAGATGAAATTTTGAAATAGAGGGAGAGGTATGCCTTAGAAAGTGAATCTTGGAATCTAGTATGCTTTCTCATACCAAATATGCCTTTATGGATTGGGAAACCTAAGAATGGAGTGTGGTTTCCTTGAAACATTTGTGTGCACATTTTTTTTAATGAATAGAAACCATGGGGCAGTTTGATTGAGATTGAATTGAAGCTTGTAAGCAGTTATGTAATCACTGAGAATGCTTTGCAATATGGATAGTTGTTACCAGGCAGGCAGAAAGTTAATAACATCAACCATGTAAGCTACACAAGGAATATCTTGCTGTGCATATGGTATTTGGATTCTGGTGATTTTGCTCTGTATTTATTGCAGAAGTGGGTTTATGTACAGTGTATAAACTAAGAAGCTGAAATTATGATCCTGTAGACTGGACTGGGTGGGATGAAGGATGGGGAATTTCTTCCATTGAGGATGATATGCATCTCACAACTCAGTAGCAGATTGGTAATCCAATATAGGATAGTGGGTGGAATTTTGGTATTAGCAAGCATCTGAATGAGTACGTTAATGGGAATGGAAACAAATGCTGCTTATATGCATAGTTAGATTTTTTTTTCATGCTGAACTGAGTTGAGGATTGTTGTAAAATTATGTGCTGCCTGTGTAGTGGATGAGCTTTTTTTTAAAAAACTGGAGGGGTAATTTTATTGGAAGGATATATATTTCAATTATTATTATTATTATTATTATTATTATTATTATTATTATTATTATTATTATTATTATTATTATTATTATTATTATTATTATTATTATTATTATTATTATTATTATTATTATTATTATTATTATTATTATTATTATTATTATTATTATTATTATTATTATTATTATTATTATTATTATTATTATTATTATTATTATTATTATTATTATTATTATTATTATTATTATTATTATTATTATTATTATTATTATTATTATTATTATTATTATTATTATTATTATTATTATTATTATTATTATTATTATTATTATTATTATTATTATTATTATTATTATTATTATTATTATTATTATTATTATTATTATTATTATTATTATTATTATTATTATTATGTTTCAAAAGGCCTTTATTGTCTCAAAAGAATTACAAATTTTGCATTTATATAGTTTGTCTACATATAATATCCTGGATTGTCCATTATCATTTGAACACCATTAGCAAATCAATTACTTATAATAGAAAGGAAAAAATTGTTGCTAAATTGTCCTTGTTGCTAATTTGACATGCATATCCTTCTAAGTTTTTTTATAATGTTTAATTTCCTCAATTCACTATAACATAGATCTAATTTTAAGTAATGACCAGGTTGCTGCATAAATGTCAGGTCTGGCCAGTCTCTTATCCCTTTTCTGTATTATTTCAAGTTTATTTGAAAAAGTAACTGAATGTCTCCTGGAATTGTTACCAATTAGAAAAGTGCATCTAGTACACCAGTATGCATATAGCACAAAGGTTGCTGCCCTGACACTTGGTGTTAATCCTTCTCTAAATGCAGAAATCAATTGATGCATTGTTACATTAGACCTCCTGTAATTGCTAGTTATGAGATTTCTTATGTGCCTAAGTCCCTCACAGTGATATAGCAGATGTGATAGGGTTTCCTCAACTCGATGGCATAACCCACAAAAGGGATCAATTGACATATACAGTCTTTTATGGCAAAGAAAATATGTGGTAGGTAATGCAGATAGATTAAGTTTTATTAGAAAATTGAAAAACTTTGGTTCTAAGGCCCATCATTTATACCTTTTAACCAATTGCTTATTATTAATTCCCAGTATTGGTTCTAAAGCAATTGTGTTATTATCTTCATGCATTAATTCATAAATTTCTCAGTATTTGTATTTATTAATAAATTGCTCTGGGATTTTTGATTCTGTTTTACAAAGATGTATTAATTGTTCAAAATATGATAATTTTTTTGGTGGTGGTTTATCAGTTGGAATGACCTCTATGAGCTGCTTAATTTTTGGAAATTGTTTATAATATCAATTATATTGTTCATCATTCTCTGTTTTGCAAAAATACCAATATCATGTAAGCCCAAACCATTTTTATTCAATGGCTGACATAGTTTTGCCATTGATATTGCCACGACTTTTCTTGACCATAGTAGTTGATTGCAAATGGTCTTAATTTTGGAGATAAAAGCTTTTGAGAAAGCAACCACTGGCATAAAGTAAACTATCTTAGTCATCATCAAACTATTAATCAATTGAATCTTGGAATATACTGACATATAGGTATTGGATAGAGAGTCTGCTATTTTCTGTATTTCATTTTTCAATTTGTTCTGCAAATGACATCTCATTCCAGTAGTCTCTAGATGGAATGGAAATCCAAGGAATGAGCCTGGCTTTGCCTGGAAAATGGATGTACATGGCCTTCCTGTGAATATAGTCCATGCTGCTGTTTTTTATGGATTGAAACTTAGTTTAAATTCCTTTGAGTATTCTTCTAAAATCATCTGTAGTTTTGGTATCTGCCTTTTTGATTTCAGGAAAACTGTAATATCATCCATGTATGCAATACATGTCAATTTTTGACCTGTTCCTGGGATTTCCATTCCCTCAAATGCCTGTTGTAATCGGACAAGAAGGGGATTTATATATAAAATAAATAAGATGGCACTAAGTGGAGACCCTTGTGAAAGTGATTTAGTTGGTGTGAAAGCTGGTGAATTTCTGCCATTTAGAGTAATGTGAAGCTCATGATTTAAGAGTAAATTTGTTATAACATATATATGTGATTTTGGCATTTCAGTGTCATTCAATAATCTCAACAGTATAGATATATCAACATTGTCAAAAGCCGAAGCAATATCCAGCTGTACAACAATCGGACCATATCTTTACTTTTCTCTAACTGATGTCAAAATAGCCTTAAATAACATAGCAGCTTGTGTGGTAGATGAATGTTTTTTAGCAAACTGAGCTGGTGAAATCATCGGTAAAATAAATGGTTCTATTTTATCTTTAATTACTTTCTCTAAAATCTTTATGGGCAATGGACCCATTGATATTGGCCTTATCTCTGATAACAAAGGAATGGGCTTCTTTTTTTTATTAAACGGTACGATCACGATTGTATTAACTCCCTCCATTGTTATTATTCCCTGCGATAAATAATTTGCCAGCTGACACAGGCATTTGCTAGTCAGTTTGTCAAGGTGTTTTAATATGAACAGTGGAATTCCAGGGCTTCCTGGGTGACAGTTGTTGTCCATTTTATTCATTTTCATTATAAAATCATCTATAGTATATGGTGATTCAGTCTCTGCCATTCCAAATACATTTGGCTGGTATTGTATCAATTTTCCTGGTCCTAGCTTATCTTTAAAATAGTTAAGAATTGATAATATCATATTATTTCCAGTAAATGTTTCATTATTTATTTTAATTGCTAATGGCACTTTGATTTCAGGTCCCCTCCCTAATGCCCATCTAATATATTGCCGAGTCCATGTGTGTTGATGCATTAGGCATATTCTACTTTTTTATTTTTTAAATAGCTCTTCAGTGTTTCACATGCTTTGTTATAAGCATTTGTTAGTATATGTATACGTTTCTGTGTGTGCTGATTAGGAGTTATGGCCACAATACGTTTATGAATTTGTTCTGCAAGCTTCAACAACCATTATTATTATTATTATTATTATTATTATTATTATTATTATTATTATTATTATTATTATTATTATTATTATTATTATTATTATTATTATTATTATTATTATTATTATTATTATTATTATTATTATTATTATTATTATTATTATTATTATTATTATTATTATTATTATTATTATTATTATTATTATTATTATTATTATTATTATTATTATTATTATTATTATTATTATTATTATTATTATTATTATTATTATTATTATTATGATGATGATGATGATGACCAACTACTCTTCATTCTATCTCTTAACACTGTTACACATGAACACATATATGTTAAAAAGATAAATAATCATAAATATATGTATTTTATGCTAAACCAGCAATATCAGTTGATCCAGATTATCATCTCTACACATATATGCAATAAGTACTTAGATATATATTAAGATAGTCAATCTTCATACTTTAATGGAAAGGCTTCAATCCACTCCACACTCCAACTCTTTAACCATACATCCAATTGAAAATATGATGACGAAACACTCAAAGGCCACCTAATAGAGATGTCTATTCATCCCTCGTTTATGTATTAAATGGATTGTGTCCTGTACTTGAGGGGTCAGATTGACTTTACATCAATATGGGTGTGATGAGAATCTCAGCCCCAGGGTGGTTTTTGAGAATTTCATCATCAGATTTTCAATTGGATTGTTACAGAATTGGAGGGTGGTGTGGATTGAAGCCTGTCCATTAAAGTATGAAAATTGGCTATCTTAATATATATCTGAGCACTTATTGGATATATGTGTAGAGATGATAATTTGGACCAACTGATGATTGCTGGTGTAGCATGAAATATGCCTATTGGTGATTATTTATCTTTTTTGACATATATGTGTTCAAGTGTATCGCTGTTATGAGAAAGAGTGGAGAGTAGTGGGTCATGTGAAAGTCTGTGCTCATATACCTTATATATTACATATATTGATACAGGTACATAATAGCCTGTCTTTCAGTTACTACATAGTAGAGATGTCTGCCCATCCCCCATATGTGTATTAAATGTATTATGTCCTGTACATAAGGGGTCAGATTGATTTTGGGTTAACATGTATGTGATGAGAATCTCAGCCTCAGGATGGACTTTGAATGTTCCATCATCAGATTTTCAATTGGATGGGAAGGTTGAAGAGTTGGAGTGTGGTGTGGATCAAAGCCTGTCCATTAAAGTATGAAGATTGGCTATCTTAATATATATTTGAGCACTTATTACATTTATGTATAGAGGTGGTAATATGGACCAACTGATGATTGTCGGTTTAGCATGAAATACGTATATTGGTGATTATTTATCTTTTCAACATATATGTGTTCAAGTGTATTAGTGTTATGAGATAGAGTGGAGAGTAGTGGATTGTGTGAATGTCTATGCTCATATACCTATATATTTTATATTTATAAAAATTAGGCATCATAACTTGTTTAAGCAATCAGGATCAATAATGTGTTATAATATCTTTTATAAATTTTAGAAGATTATTTAAAATCATAAAACAAATTAATTTCAAAAGATGTATTGGAAAACTAACAATAACATAAAATACAATTCTAATTACTTTTGGTCATTGATTAAAAAAATATTCTGACGTTAAAAATAAAATGTCAGTTGACATTGACAGTTTTACAGCTAATAACTTGGTTAATTACTTCTCATCACATACTAGAAAAAAATATGCTTTCTAAATCTTGCCCAACTGCTTCTGAAATGAACAATTTGGTAGGTATTGTCATAAATTATATTTTCTTGGCAATAAAGCAGTTCAAACATGATGTATTACTTGGATCCATCTACAAAGGATGTGCAGAACTGCTAGCTCCAGTGCTTTGTTACATCTTTAATATCTCTTTACAGCAGGATGTTTTTTTGATTCATAAAAAGTTGCTAAAATTATATCAATACCAAAGGTAATTAGATACTTATTTCTTTATGATGTATATATAGCTGGAAAAATCTTTGAAAAATGTATATAAAATGAGATAATAGATAAAGTATCTAGATCATTACGTAAACACAACATGGTTTTATACCAAGTAAATATTATTGCAAATTCAGTTGATAATAGACTTCAACTAGATATTATTAATTTTGATCTAAGAAAAGTTTTTGGCCAGGTAGATCAGTCCTGATTAATTTGTAAATTACATTTTAATGGTTTTAGTTATCAACATTGACAGTATACACAACATGGTTTTATACCAAGTAAATATTATTGCAAATTCAGTTGATAATAGACTTCAACTAGATATTATTAATTTTGATCTAAGAAAAGTTTTTGGCCAGGTAGATCACTCCTGATTAATTTGTAAATTACATTTTAATGGTTTTAGTTATCAACATTGACAGTGGTTTGTGTCCTTTGTCTCAAATAGGCTTAATTTGAGTTTTTATGGATCTACAAGAACATATTTAGTGCTTCTGCGGTGCTTCAAGAAACCATACTTGGATCACTACTCTTTTTGGTTTATTGTTTGGGTATACATTACTATGCATATAGTAGTAATGTTCTTTGTTTTGCAACTGATATTATATTGTATAAAACTATTAAAAGTTTTCATGATCAGAAAATCTTAGTCTGTTAGCAATAGATTTCACAATTTGTGTCTAAGAAATTTTATCGAAATTAATGTTAGAAAATGTTATGCCATAGCATTCTCTAAAAGATCATCCATAAACATGTTTAATTATACACTAAATTCAAAAAGTATATCTAGGAAAGAATATTTTTTAATAATAATGGAACATTTAATAACAATATCTAATACATTATTTCAAAAAGCTACAAAATAATAGGATTAATTCTCAGAATCTGTAAAATGTTTTAAAAACAACAACATACATATATTTGTTTTATGCGTTGGTTTTATTCATTTTAAATTAGGAATCTGCAATCTGAAACACATGTAAATTAAGTTGTAGATTGGTGCTGGAAATTTTTAAAATTAGCTATGAAATAATATATAATACCAATACACTCTAAAGAAGATGAATCTTTACTGATATAATGTATTTAAAAAAAATTACATCAGCTGAGATAGATATGGACAACAATATCTTATAAAATAAAAATAAAGTATACGAGATCAACATATTTGTATAACATTCCAAAGGTTTAAAAGGAAACCTTAAAAAAACCAGCACTAGTAAGCTTATGTAGACTATATATATAATAAATACTTTAGTGCTGTTAATATATTTGAACAAAATGGCGGAACATTTAAGTCTAAATATACAAAAAAAAAAAAAACAACTTGCTGATGTTTAGTGAACAATATTAATTGTGCATTTTTGTTTGAATGTAAAATCGGTTCAAAGTACTAAATTAATTTATATTTTTATTATTATTATATTAATTATTAAAAATATTTATTTAAATATCTTTTTCTAAAAAAAACGTCGCACTATTAAAAAATGTTTTTATATTTATTAATAATGTTGTTGAACGAACAATTTCTGATATTTGATTTTAAATTGCTATCACAAAATGTTGAACCAGTCATAATTCAAAGACAAATAAAATAAAATTAGTTTAAAAGTAAAACTTTTACCCATAAATTGATTAATAAATTCATATATAATTGAAATATTTCAAATTTAATTTGCATAATTAATTTGCATAATTCAAATTTTATTTAGATGCCTTAAGTAAGCCTTCTCCCATCTTCTGAATGAATAATTTATCCCATCTTTCACCTACTAATGATTTAAACTGTAACTATTTGGATCTTTCATGCACCCTATGTATTTATTACATATATCTTTTGCATTGGTTCTATGGTTTATAATTAATCTACTTATGTATCCTAATTAATGATTTCTAATAGTTCCTTTTAATATCAACTTTTAAATATTGTTATGGTCCTTGTTTGCCGTTAAGCCAACCAAGTCTTTAATCAATAGAATTTGAAAACCTTATATATAGGTTTGACTTCCTCTGCATCCCTAGTAGATGATGTATATGATGCACTGCCTTAAGGCCTTAGTGTAACCTTTGATTTTGTTTTTTTCTTTATATTACACTAATTTACCTATCATATTTTTTTTATGTAACTCTTGAAACTATGTTATTGACTATTACTTTCATTATTTTCTTTTTAAACTTTGTTGTCTTATAAAAATTCATCAACTTTGTATATAAATTTTACATCCTTTATATTTCAATCATGTTATATATATATATATATGATGTAGTGATTCATGACCCTAATGCAATGTTTGATTTCTTTATATGCATTGTTGACATACTATATTTATATGTATTCATTGAGACTTTATTATTCACCTAATTTTATGCTATTATTGAATCCTCTTGTATCTACTCTAAAATGTGAATCAAGTTTTGATTTTTAAAAGTAGTATGATGATTAAATTGAAAAATTAATGTTGCTTGACTGTTATGAGAAAATTAATGCCACTAAAATTATATAGTAAATTACTGAAAAAATCATGTTGCATAAAAGTAGCAAGCGACAATGTAGTTCCATTTAATTGTTTCTTATCTCACTAAAAAATCTTGAATTCTAGATTAGCATATTTTCTTAATATGCCAAAAATGAAAGTAGCTTTTAGATGCAAATCTTTTGTAAAACTGATAGCATAATAGGGAATTTGCTGCAAATACCTTTAATGAATTCTTTACTACTAGAATATTCTATCGTTAAATGCTGGATCCCTGTTTGGTAAAAAAAATACACAAAAATTTTAAATATAAAGTTAATTATTGAAAAATATTAGTGACACCCTCAAATTGACTCTTCTGCATATTTTTCCATTTGCTCACTTATTCTTTTATCAGATATCAGAAGACAAGTTATCTCACAGAAAACGTAGAAAAATTAACAAGTAGTTTATTAACTTAAAATATACATTCAACTTTTGATATGACTTTGATCAAGTTCATTCTGAATGTTCAAACCCCCCTCCCCCCAAAAAAAAAAACTTTTCAAACAACTGAAAAATCATAAAGTAACAATAGGATTCTATGAAGCCCCAAACAAATTGTTTCATATTCAACAATAAAAGCAGTTAGATATTAAATTACCAGATATTCTCAGCATCTTAGAAGATTCATGATTAATGTGCTTATCTGATATACAAAACTACAAACTATTTAATGACTATCCAATCTATGCATATAATATCAAAATTGAAGGCTTAATAAAAGTGAGTAGATAATCTGTCTCATGATATGACTATTGACATATTTCTTTAAAATGTTTGTGAAAACCAAGCTGTAACTTTTTAAATCAATTTAAGAATCTGAATCTCCCAAGTGATTATTCTAAACTGAATATCTTACAACATTGATTCACTTATCATTCTACACCAGCGCAATCTTTTAATTCTTCTTTTAAAGTTATAAAAGAATGACATATTAATCTTGCTGTGTCTGCAATAACAACAATGCCATCACTGTATCATCATTTTTTAAATGAACAGCATTTGAGTTTACGATATTCATGCTTTTGTGTAATGTTAAGCTGCTCAATATTTTATCAGGCATTCAAAACTTCATAATTTATTTGCTTTGCTATTACAAAACACTATCTATAATTTATTATCTCATAAATATTTTTTAGACTTTGTATTACATTATGCACTCAAAATATCAAACAGACATTAATGATCTGTTCCATAATTATTCTTTTAAAAATGTTGAACTAAATTTGTCTAATAAGTTATAAATTTTTCACACAATAAATTATTTCATATTTATCAAATATTTAACAAATACAGTGGGATTATATTTACACACTTTTAATTAGGATTATGAAGAACTTTATAATCTTCCATTTGTTACTTTTACTGCTATACCAAAAAAAAAAAAAACGTAAGTCAAAAGTAAACTACATATTCAATGCTTATAGTGATATAACTCTTTCTTTACTAGCAATGAAATTTGTATTATATTGCTATATTATATGTTTTATTATTATCAGTGCATTGATACTAATAAAAAAGAATAACAACATTCCACTAGAGGGAACCAAGGACTCCAGTTAACTCTGTTTCTGGCTCCTCATTTTGTTCCTTTTTTTCCTAGTTTAGGGAATTAAATTTCTCTAAAATTATCCCAATTAAAAATGGGAGTTTCTTAGCTCTCTTTTTATATTAACAATGTAATCACAAGTAAGAATAATTTCAACTTTTATAAAAATGCTATATAAATATATGGCAGTCATTGAAATTGCAAAAGATTTCTATAGAGATTTTATCTTTTAATGAAAATTTTCATTTCACTTAATTTTGCCTGAATGAATGAGAAAGTTTGGTTATTGGGAGGGGCCCCAGTAGCCTAAATCCTAGTTCTTTTGAGGGAGAGGGCTGGGATGCTGGTTCTGTGGTGATCATTACTAATGTTGGTTTTTCTCATTCACAAGATAGGAAAAATAACATTATTTGTGGTGATTTTTTAATGTTATCATCATAAATGATTTTATCCATGTATTATTGCAAAATAAGTTGCAGTTTGGCCTCATGATTCTTTTTGCAAGTGATTCACCTTATTTAATTTTATTACTTTCAATGTTGTTAAGGCTGGCCTTTTGATGTTCACATGATTTTCATGATGGATTAGAATGGTTTTCAGCAGAGACATTTTAAAGCTTGGACTTTTTTCCTTGTTCTCCATAGTTTTTACATAATTTTTCCGAAGTATTTGGGATTGCTCTCTTGTGAAGATATTTGAAGCCATTTGGAAGAACTGAGCAGTAGATTGATTTAGTTCGTATTTTATGTTATCTCCAGTGTTTTCCTATTTCTCAACTTATCTACCGCAAATCGGATTTTTCAATATTGTACTCCTAAAACACTATTCATATTTGAATTCTAGACTTTACAAATAATTCCTAAGTGTACCTTTTAATTAAAATTTTTTATTACACTCAACTTTGCTAATTGAATGAGAGAGTCTGGTTTTTGGGAGGGGTCCATAGGCCTAAATCCTTGTTCTTTTGAAAGGGATGGCTTGGATGAGAGTGCTGTGGGGATCATTACCAATGTTGATTTTCTCATTCACACGAAAGAAAAAACACTATTCATAGCGGTTTTTTAGCATTATTGTTATAAATGATTTTATCCAAGTATTATTGCAAAGTAACTGTAGTTATTGCAAGTGATTCACCCTATTTAAATTTATTATTTCCAATGTCGTTATCTCCAAGGGTTTTCCTATTCTCAACTTATCCATCGCAAATTGGATTTTTCAATATTGTACTCCTAAAATGTTACTCATATTTAAACTCTAGACTTTACAAATAATTTCTAATTGTAACATTCATTTGTCTTTAATGATTAATCTTCTCATGAATTAATGTTTTGAATTTCCATTGGTTGATCAATTTCTGGAAATGCTATGGACAAAAAAATTCAATGTGTCATTTTACCTTGTAAAACATTTTATACTCAATAAAGTTTCTCTTTTATAAAAAAAAAAAACAGAATAACATGGAGTATTTATTTTCCAAGTAAAATTATCTAGAACCTCATTTGCTAATTAATAATTGAATAGATGGTTTGATTGGCTATGGGTTGGCACAATCATTTTCTGCTAATCAAACATGTTTAAATTTCATGCTATGAACATGGTAAGTAAATGCATTAATCACTGTCATAAGACCTATTCATACCCACAATTCAAGCAATATAGATAAGCTTGGATTATTTTTGAGATATTTATGAATTTTCAAACTTAGAATTTTAAAATTAATTTGTAAACATCCAGTCAAGCTAGCCATTTAATATTGGTTGTGACAGAGAGTAAATTAGATTAAAGATAATCTAGTTAAAGTCATAAAGCAAATACAGAATTATAATATAATGCATTTCATGTAAACTATAAAGAGAAATACCATACCTTTACAGATACTAGAATAATGATTTATGTTTAATATTTATAAAATATCACTGTATGAGTTACCAAATGTTATACTTTATAAATAAAATTTTGATCAAAATTGATTATAATATTATTTGAAACTGTGATATAAAAGAAATAACTTTTTGCTGATGAGTCAAATTATTTTCTTTACACCATGATGAAGAATAATAAAATAAAATAAATATTGAGATGAATTACTGTACTGCAACATTTATTAGAACTAGCTGAATAAATTTTAAAATTATAATCAATCACCTAAGAAACGAAATACTTTACTTTAAAATTCTATTAGATGCATTACTGTTAATGGACTACTATAACAACATTAACGTCAATAAACTAATTTATTAACATTTATAATGGATTAAGGTCATATAAATGTGCATGTTTTAAATGATTTATGTAATGTTTGTTTAATGCTAACACATTTTTAGTTACTGAATGAAGTCTTTAAAAAAAGACAAATGCTGAAAGATGGATTTCTGTTGTAATAACATATTCTTACCAGATATTTTCATCAAAAATCATAATTGTATCATATTTTATCGCAATTTAATCTACAAACGCTGCAATACTAATACAGAATATTACAGGTTTTCCATATCTTCATTTATTTAATTGAAATCTGATAGTGTTAAAATGAAGATTTAAAATTTATATTTAAATGCTGCGCATGTATAGAGAAAGTCTAAAAATTATTATTAATAATTTTATCTAAAAGTTAATAATTATCACCAAGTTTATGTGGGAATTATGATGCTTGTACATTAATTAAATTATGGCAAACAATGATTTATATGATCATTTTATTGTCGTATATAAAAACTGGAATGGAATTTAATTATACAACGATTTTTAAGTTAAAATAACAATTGTTTCTCATACATTTTTATAAAAGATTGTGCATTGATTTATTCTAAAAAAATATGAAGACAGGTCATTAACTTATTAATTTTTTATAATTTAATCACAAACTGCTGCCTTAATAATCCACAAATAAGGAAGATTGGATTCTAGATAGTTACAATTTTTTATGCACTCTTTGTTTTTTCATATTTTTATATTGCAGGAAGTTTTTTTTTTTGCTGATTTAATACTTATTGTGCTTTTAAGTTTGGGGAGGGGCTTTGATAATCTCACATCACCTTTTTTGTAAATGTATTCTATGTAAAATGTATAAATATAAAACATTTTTTAAATAGTTTTTTTCTTTTTTAGAAAGGTACTATATGAATTAAAAATCTTAAATTGTCCAGTTTAAATAAATGAGCTTTTGTACTAAAAGACAAAACTTCTATTCAAAATAATTTGAATTAATTTTAATATTAATATATTGTAATAGTTATGCAATCTAACTACAATTATTACTAATACTACATGCAATAGTAATTGATCAAAATATAATAAAATGTAAAATGTTCATGAATTAATTCAGTCTAGAAGAATATGACTGCCAAATGAATAACAATGTACATGGTGGAGTGACTATACAATTTTTTTTAAATTAACTAATTTAATAAGAGATACAGATAATGATCAAACTATATCCTCATCAAGGGCAAGCCCTTATGCAAATTTAGCCTCATTTCCTGATCATTATTCTCTCCATATTTAAGATATTATTTTAAAATGAAGTAAAATAGCTATTTAAAATTTGAATGAGAAACATGTAAGCAATAAAATTATTAATTATAACAATATTTTAAATAAAAATAATATAACAGTTTATATTTACATATTTAAATCAGTGTTCTAGTATAGAAAACATGCACAGCAGAAATTATTTTTATTTATAAAATATTAATATAATGAGGAATATATATGGGATATATATTTCACATAAATAAGATTATAAGTGTAAAGCAAACAAATAAATGAAATATGATAAATAAGTCAAGTGTATATTGAATTTATTAGTTTAGTACTTTTGAAGGAATAACTTCATTATCAAAGCGATCATTTGTTAATTTTATTCAGTTATCTATTTTATTGTCTGTTCAGCTCAATTTTCTGCCAATGAAATAATTTTAAATCAAGATATATGGCCATAACGATCATCATTTAATATTTCCAATTTATCAGAAGTTCATTTTTATTAAGTTAAATGACTCTTTATGACTGAGCAATTTAATCTACAGAATGTATTATTTCATTTATTGTAGGTTTTTTCTTCTGACAAACAATTACTTGAATGACAGGTTTCCTTGTGTATTTAAGGTTAGTATATCATAGCATCCACAATAAGTTTCTAAGTTGGTAGCAAAGCATTATTGACCAATAAGGTACTTTTTTTTAAAGCTCCATAATAAGCTACATCAGTGTAATGTTCAGAGTGAAGTACTCTAAAATTTGAATCCTGTAATTATATTATATTAATAAAAGTTTCCTGCCTTCCATTCTATAAGCAGCACCAAGAAGAAGTGAAGTTTTTTCCACTCTAGTTTGAAAAGCAGACGACCTAGGAGTTTTTTTATTCATTCATCTTGCAACTGGTTTCCAGTGTAACTTTTTAAAATAGTCGATTTTATTTTCACTTATAATTTCAATAAACAAAAAAACAACATTTGTCATTTAATAATAATTGTTTTTGATACTTGTGAGTTTTTAAGTAAACCAAATGGCAGTCTGTATTTTTGATAAATGTAGTTTTGAGGGTCTATAATTTATGAAAGATGTGTTACTTGTTCAATTAAAACAAAATTAATAAATTGATTGTTAAATTTAGAAAAAAAATTCTAATAAATCTCATTAAGAAGCTTTTTTTTTTTTTTTAAGTGTCATAGCATCGGCCGGGACACGAACTCGCAACCCGGGCACCAATGCAAGAAGCTTTTTTTAAAAACCTATTATTATAACATGGAAAGTGATGAGTCGCTCTTAACAATGTCATACTTTGGTTCAATTCAGTGTGCTTCTTTTTGTCAGCAGTTTTTTGGATAAATTGCCATAATAATAAAAATTTGGGACATTCTTGATGCAGTGGACTATTTCCAAATGTATGGGGATCTGCTCTTCTGAAAAGTGTGCAATTCGCTGACATAAGCAAAGTGTAAATATTGTATTTATATATATATATCTTCATTTTTCTGTTAATAAGTTAAAAAAAAAAAAAAAAAAGAAAATTAACTGTAAATATTGTAATTAATTTTTCCACAATAATTTCCTTTTTTAAAATAACAGTAATAAAAAAGAAAATATAAATATGACATTTTCTAGCAGACAATTTTTGTCCCCCCTCCAAAAAAAAAAACACAACAACTATAGATTTATCAAAAATATGGGCTGCCATCTTGATTTACTTAAAAACTCAATATTTTTTTTCAACTTATTGATAATTTATTTTACACAAGATGATAGTCTGGACCAACTGATGATTGCTGGTTTAGCATGAAATACGTTTATTGGTGATTATTTATCTTTTCAGCATATATGTGTTTAGGTGTATCAGTGTTATTAGATAGAGTGGAGAGAGGTGGGTGGTGTGAAAGTCTGTGCTCATATACTCTATATTACAAATGACTTTTATAACATTTTAAAAAACATAAAAGAAAAGCAAATACCTTAAGAAAAAGCCATGCATGTAAACTACGTCACTGATGTTACATATATATATATATGGCAAACGCTTTTTTTTAATCATTTACAAATATTCATGAAAATATTATTAATGATTTTTTAAATTTTAAATGTACACATACAGTGAATTATATTCTTTTATTATTCATTAAGGTCCTGCGTGATTTAGTGCACAAGTAGAATATCAAATTCTGGAATAAAATCGTCAGATCGATTTCTTTTCTAACACTACCGGCTTTCGAATTTCTTATATTCCTGAACAATAAAGTCCTTCGAATATTTTATTTACTTATTTATTATTTTTTAATTACATTAAGATTTAAACTTTTGAGAGTTTTATTATGTAAAAAAAATAGAAATTGAAATTCATTTATTAAAATCAATAGAATTTAAAAATAGCGAAATCGCTTCTTAGCACATTTAAATATTTTTTCTTTTTTTTTTTTAAATAAGTAGACAAAAGAAAAATCAATTTTTAATTTTTATTATTTTAAACTATTGAATGATTAAAAAAAAAAACGATTTTGCTAAATGGTATAATTTTTTTCTGCAGGCATAAGGTTAAGCTAGATTGAAAAAGTTAGTAAATAGTGTCTTTAACTGAAATACACAGGCTTATTATATACCTGTGTTTATATATGTAAAATATAGGGTATATGAGCACAGACTTTCACACGACCCACCACTCTCCACACCATCTCATAACACGGATACATTTGAACACATGTATGTTGTAAAGATAAATAATCACCAATATCCGTATTTCATGCTAAACCAGCAATCATCAATTAGGTCAACATGGGTGTGATAAGAATCTCGGCCTCAGGGTGGCCTTCGAGCATTCCATCATCAGATTTTCAATTGGATGGACAGTTGCAGAGTTGGGGTGTGGAGTAGATTGAAGCCTGTCCATTAAAGTATGAGGATTGGCTATCTTTATATATATCTGAGCACTTACAGCAAATATGTGTAGAGATGGTAATCTGGACAAACTGATAATTGCTGGTTTAGCATGAAATACGTATATTGGTGATTATTTATCTTTTCAACATGTGTTCAAGTGTATCAGTGTTATGAGATGGTGTGGAGAGTGGTGGGTCATGTGAAAATCTGTGCTCATATACCCTATATATTAAATAGTGTCTTTATGATATTAACGTATGTTAGCAATTAAGTAAGCGAACTTAAAATGAATTTATGACTGTATACAACTCAAATTTCTGGTATAGGATATTTTTCTTCTTTTGATAAAAAAATTGTTGGAATAAAATAATGCGAATTTTACAAACTTTAATGAAATCTTTCTGAAGTTAGGTGCAACATGTCTTGATAATATAAACAAATTCCAAATGATATTAGATAAAAAAAGGTAGCTATCCTCATATGATTTTCTGGTAATTGAAAAGTCATTATATTTCTTTCTGATGATTTAAATGAACCAAGTAGTGCAAATTCCTGACATCCACACATGGTGTAGTCTATTGCCTGCCCTCAGGCCGGATGCCACACTATATATTATGGTGAAACGAAAGCTACAATCAATACTAGACTGGCTCAACATATTTACACATTTAACAGAGCTCAGAAAAACAGCAACACATCCTCTGTATTTTTGGAGCATGCTAAACAATCTGGACATAACTTTACACCTGCCAATCCCATAATATTGTGCTCAGAATCAAATGATCACAAAAGAAAAATAAAGGAGGCATTTTACATCAATGGAAACATCCATGCCATTAATAGAAAAGACACTTGCTTCGAGATCTCAACGAAATGGGCTACGTAATACTAGCTTATTTGAATATTTGTATTTGCATATATTTTATTATACATTTTATGAAGGCTATGAATATGAGGCATGGATCCTCAAAAATGTTAAGCCTAAAACTTTAATACTAATTTATATCTTCTCTAATTAACAATTATATATTTTACATATAGTGAGAAGTAAAGCTATATTTATTAGACAATAGTAAACAAACATGGATGGGCTAATTATCAACAGTAAATGTAATAAGTTTGTTAGTTTTTAGCTCTGAATTTAAGATCAGTAAATACCATAGTCTTTCTTTTCAGTTGCCCTGTAGCTCTGAATTGAAATATCATTTGAGTTTTTTTGAGGGCATTTTGATTATATATATATATATATATATATATAATCAATGCCCTCATATATATAGAACTTTCTATATATATATATATATATAAAGAAAGTTCTTTTTAAATAAATATTTACAATTATGAAGACAAAACTAAATAATAGCCCATTTTATGAAGGATGTAAACTTGTCAGGCAAGGCAGAAGTTGACAGCCAAAAATAGAGAATACCAAAATCCATTGACTGGTGATCCAAATGGCCATCAAAGAATGATCTTACAATTTTAAAACTGTCTAATATTAAATGAGACATTATAAAACTTATAAAGTTGAAACAAAAAGTGAAGACACAATTGATTCAAAAAGTAGACAAATTTTATTATAGAGATACAAATATTGAAAATATAAATGGAGTTGGTTTTATTGTAAATAAAAAGTAAAAGAAAACATTGAGGAGATTGATGATGTATCAGATAAGGTGGCAAGGATAATTATTTAAATTAATGGAAAATATCAAATGCAGATAATTCAGTTTTAATGCTCCAATATGTTCTTATTGTGATGCAGATGTAGAAGACTTTTATATGGATATACAAAAAACTGTTGATCAGATTAAACATTTTAAAATTGTCAAAAGGGTTTTAATATTAAAATTGGTAAACAATTGAAAGGTAAAAGTTACTGTGAGTATATTTAATTATGGGAAATAGGAGAGGACACACTGGTAGAATTCACAGAAAAAACTATAAATTATGTTTTTTTTCTTTGGAAAAATTCTAAATAAAAATGGACATGAAAACATGCAAATGAAGGAATAGCACAATTTAATTACACCTGGGTCTCGTTTTATGTGGATTATTTTAATGCGATTTTGAAATTATGCAATTTATGTTTCTTCTTAATATTTTTATATTTCACTATATTTATTAGATATCAAGAAATTTAAATTATTAATAACTTATTTTCACTTGAAATAGTTTTTTCCCCCCAAAATATAATGTTATAATGTGAATATGGCCCGAAGCTGTATTTAGAAACTTAGCTTCTATGTAAATAACCTATTTATACTAATGAGTAAATAATAATAATAATAGATTTATATCTACATATAAAAATATTGCAATAAATATTCAAAAAATGTAAACTTTTAAAACGTATTTTGTTATATATAACAGAAATAAATAATCTTTTAGATTTTTAAAATAAAAAAACCACGATTTTACAAACTGAAAATAATCTTTCTTTTTGTTTTGATTGCAATCTCATTTTTTTAAATATACAAATAGAAAACCATTATCACAGCACAAGACTGAAAATGGCACTAGTTGTACATCACATCATAAATAAAAATCAAGTGGATAACAGGTTTCTCTAGGCATAATTGCTGAGAGATTCTTGACTTTGTTTAAGGAGAAGCCACAATACATCGCATCACATTGAATCTGATTTCTTATCAGTTTACAAACAAATGCTAACATTAAAGATTAAAATATGTATGAAAAATGTAAAATTAAATACTGTAGATAATAAAAACGTTAAAAAAAGTTTGTCTTGTATTAATTTTTTTCAAATATTTGAAATTTTTTATTAGTCATACTTTATTTGCTTATTTTTTTAATGTGAATTTTAAAGAAATTTTTCCTTGTTGCTTTGCTTTTATGCAAATTCTGAAAATTACAGACCCTATCCCCCATTTTTCAAGGTAAATTAAGTCTATTTTTGTGTGATTTTTTTAATGCAGGTTTTCTGGGGAACCTATTTACCGCATAAAATGAAACCGAGGTGTATATTACTTTATTTCAAGAAAGCAAAGTTTGATTCAACACAGGAAATAATCATTGATTAGTAAAATGTAAGATACATGTTAATGCAAAATTAGACCCCAAAACTATTTAAATAAAACAATATTAACATTAGATATTTTAAAATCATTTAAAAATATTAACAGATCTACACTTTAATGAAATCAATGAGAAAACTAACATACTATTAAGAATTACCACAAAGATTGCTAAGTGTGGCAATTTACTAATAAATTTTCTATAGAGACAAAACAATATGCAAAAAGATATAAAAAATATGTAAAAAGAATTCATTAAAAAGAATGGATAAATGAGAGTTTTATAAAGTGATGCAAAGAAGAATTACTAATATAAAAATATAAGTGTGAATTAATGAAAAGCACTTTAGAAAATAAACCCAGAAGTCTCAAAAGTGTAAATAATATCTTGATATTGGCAGAAAGTTATCTCTGCAACAATAAGAAAAGATAAAATTATGACTAAAAAAAGATGGCATCATGAAATATGTGGAAATTTTTTATAAAGAATTATATAGTAATAAAGAAGAATTAAACAAAGTATCCATTACAGTTACTTCATCTGAATTGCTCAGGATTTTAAAGGAAGAAGTGAGACATGCAACTAAAGCAGAAGGATAAGCTGCTGGAAATGATGGAATTATAATAGATATCTTAAAAGAAGCAAGTAAATAAATAGAAAAATTGATGGCAACTCATCTAAAGAAAACTTTGGATTCTGACCAACTGAAAGAAGCTGAATTTAAAAGTGGTTTAACACAGTGGAACACATTCAAATATTTGAGAGAAGCTGTAGAAAAGACCAATGAATGTTGTTGCTATTATAATTGGGATTTGTAGATTATGAAAAGGCATTTGTTTCTATGAGGATTTATGCGGTCTTTAAAGCATTGGATCATCAGGATATGGAACTAGAATATTATCATGTTCTGAAGAATATTTATCAGAATGCAAAACAAATTATTAATTACTTGATAAAATATATAAAAAGATTAACATTAAGAAAGTTGTATGACAAGATGATTCCATATTTCAAGAACTGTTTACAGTAGTTTTACAAGAAGTATTTTGTGGATTAAAAGAGAAAGCTTAGAGAATAAAAGTAAATGGGTTTTATTTAAGTTATTTACATTTTTGCAGTTTATATGATTGTTTTTGAAAATATTTTTTCAGGGCTTCAAAGAATCTTACAAAAGTTATCATATGAAAGTAAGAAAGTAGGATTAAAGATAAATGGTAAAAAGATGGAAGTAATGTTAAATGAATTTTCTCATAAGAAAATAAAGATTGATAATTATTAAATTAGAAAAGGTTAACAACTACAAATACCTTAGTCAAATTATTAATATAGATAGAAACAAAATTGATGAAAGTAATCATAGAATTAAACATGGATGAAATACTCTTTGATAAAAATAACTTAATATTAAAATAAAATATATCTATTGTACCCTCACTTCTCGATATATGATATAATTTTAAAAATATGACTAGCTCAATCAAGTTATTATGCTCGGCTAAAATATGTACAACTATCTTTAATATATTTTATGATATTATAACTTATCAGATTTATTACAAACTTATCAAAAATTAATATAGTTCAATATTATATACTAATTAAATAAATATTTAATTAAAATCATGAGACTGTGAAGTGAAGTTACAATTGGTAATCAGATTTACATTGAGTCAATGTCTTTCCAAGACACTGTCTCAATGGCATAAGAATACTATTACTTCTTCATTATCTCATTCCTAACTCTACAGCACTCTTATGACTTTTATAAATGAACTATCTTTAATAATAATAGATAAATAAATCTCAATCTATTGTTAAGGAAATATAATTAAAATGATCTCAGGTTCTTCTAATTATCTTAAAGTAATAATAATTCATGTAGATAGGAATGATAAGGGATTTAATATCAAACCTAAATACACCTAACTTATTCTAATAATAATCACTAACAATAATAATCTTTAGGGTATATCTTAATCTTATCTATTGGGTTATACTTTTAATCATTAAGAAAATAAATAAATCATACGCATGTCTTTCATTTCCATATAGTATCTTAATTTTAAAATAGACCAAAATCTTATAATTCAACAATTTGTGGCAATAAATAGTATTATACTCTTATACTGTGCATTATAATTACTTTATGACCATTGTAATATCATATGTTAATGTCAATCAATTTCTATAAATTATATTAAGAAAATATTGTGTTTCTTCTCAAATAATAAAATAATAAATTCATATTGTGCAAATATTATGTTTATTCAAATTATCTGTTGTCAAATGCTGTGGTGTAAAATAATGAATTCAACACATCTTTTAAACAACTTAACAAATTTATTTACATCAACTTTAACAAATAATTTATTTACACTATTTACATTTAAATGGAACTAAAGAAAATAAAAAAAAAAAATAAGAAAAATAATAATACAAGATTTTTACACTGTTATTATTTCCATAACTATAAGTAGATAATTTATACATTTCAGAGAATGTTTTATTAATAAAATTCAATTAAGTTTATGACTTTAATTTACATAAACATTACTTATTATCAATTAATATAAGAAAAGATTTTATGTAAGATATCATTCATGTAGCATGTATGTAAATAAACCAACTTTAATAATTTAAATGTTATTTCACTTAAGTCCTACTGTTATTTATATTATAATGTATAAGGCTGTATTACATTTATTATCAGTATGACTCAAATATTAATTAATGTATCAACTGATATAACTTTGCAGTATAATAACAATTATTGACTATCACTGTTTATTTCATTCCGATATAATATCATACTACATGTCTTATTAGAATATGCAATACGTATATGTACTTTTAAAAAATAATATTTAAAATTATTCAATAATTTCAACTTTTATAAAGTATTATATCAAATAAATTCTATGATTCTTTTCCATTTTAAATCATTACTTTTCTTTACTTATTATTCCTATTCCTTTATAAAACTACTACCTACAAAAGTCATTTTAACCCCATTTAATTTCAGTAAAACAAATGACCAATTTTAAAACAAAAAATAATAACGATCCAAACTCTCCTATACCTCATCATCTATTTACAATAAGCCTTCAATCAAAAATATAAATTTCTATGTAAAATTAACGTAACTCATCTAATAAAAATAAAATAAAATATAGACCTTATATACTTCTTACTAACTTTAAAAGAAAAAAAAAAAAAACTTACACTAGTATAATAAATCTGATTTCTAATATTGGAACAGAAACATTGAAATTCATTCACGAAAGAATCATATAATTATTTCTAGGGTATCATATTACGTTGTACTAAATTTATATCATCAATTTAAAATATGCATATTAAAATAAAACTGCTATTATTAGTCTTGTGCGTGTATATTATTTAAATATTAATACATTCATTCAATAATCATATAACATTTGGTTGATCTAAAGAAAACATAGTAAATACATCAAATCATTATTATTATTACACAATTTTACCATAAATAATACTTCAATGTACAGTCCGTCACGATGTCCTCCAGGATTCCAGTTTTACAAAATAATTTCACATTTACACTCAACAATTATTCTTTAAAATATTACGTGTTGTATAATTATAAAATAAACTTTATGCAATAAAAAGTTATATTAGTATTTAGTTATTATTTAAAAAAAATGTAAATGTACCTTTCCTATCTTTAATAAATCAATAATTAATGAAATATTTATGTTAGTTAATAAATAAAAATATTACATAACATCCAACGGTGTTTTCATCCAGTTGTCATTGTTCTTTTTCCTAGGCACAAGTTTTCACTAAACATTACTTCCTTTTCCGGTACATCACGTGTTCTTTAAAAGTTTTTATAGAATAAATGAAAAAACGTTCTTTTTTTAAAAAAAAAATAAAATAAAAGTCAAAGTTAGTTCCACCATAAAATAAAATAAAATTAAAATAGTTTATAGGATCCATATTCTCTTCTTTATAGGAAAATTATTTTAAAGTTATTATTTTTTAGCATTAGTTTATAATTTATAAGTTCTTGTTTAATTATTTTCTAACTTTACTTGGATATCCACATGTAATTGATTTGCGCATTCCGTAACAGATATTAGGTAAGATTATTTTTAGAGTCTTCTATACGACCAGCGTTAAGACTTTAATAATATCATAATTTGACTTATAAGTATTTCTTGGCCTATTAAATTTTCAATTTATTTGCCTTATAAAACTATCAAAATTTAGTCTTTTAAACTATAAAGACTTAACAAGGCAAATATTTATACAATTACTGTTATATATTATATCTTTACCAAGATATATATTTAAATTTAGAATTTACAAATACTTGCTTCATAAAGAAGTATTTCTCATTTTTTAAACATCTATTTTATAAAAATTAATTACTATTAGCTTTTAAATTTATACAAAGTCCAACGTATTACTTTTAGGCATCTAATAACTCTGCTAGTCAATCCAGCGTTTGTTAAATTTTCAGCATAAAGTCTCCAATACATTTTATCCTTATACGATGTCCTCATGATTATTTGATAGTAAATTGAGCTTCAGTAAGGAAACGATTAATAGGGAACTATAATAAATTAACACTGCATATTCATCGGTAACTTTTATAAATTATTTTTAAAATACTCTCTAATAATTTTAAAACGATTTTAAGAGCGTCTATAATCACTTAGCTATTTCTAATAGCACTCTTTACTTTAAGAATTTCAATCACAAGTCCTCTCTAAACAATTGAACCTTGGTTTTATACCGGAAGAAAACTCCCACTTGATTGGTGAATTAAACAATTGACTTGCTAGCTTATTTACATATTTCACCAACAAGACAGAATTAAAAATAAATAATGACTTTTTTAATATTTATTATTTATCACATTATTAAATTCTTAAATTAATATTCATCATTTATTTAGATCTATTAAACATTTTTTTAAAAATATACTTTCTTACTTAACTTTTACGTTTAACTTTTATAAGATTATTTTTATAAATAAACTAAGTCTATTTTTATTCGTTATGTTTTTAAACAGTATTTTAAAAATCAGATTTAATATTTCACATTAATTATCTTTATTTTTATTTCATGATAGCCAAAATAATATTTATAAATTTTATAACAGAATTTTTAAAATAGCTTTGCAACTTTACTAAAATACTCCCAAGCATGTGTGTACGTATTTTAATTAACATCTGTTTTTTACAACAGAGCTACAGACGCTTGTAATAATCTAAAAATAAACTAACAATACATTTTTTAAAAATAAATATTTTTAAAAATAAATAATATCTTATAACAACTCTAAAATAATAATTCGATATTATTAAAATCCAACATTAATCTTCTATCATGTAATACTAATAATTAAAATATTTATATTCATTTATTAAATATTAATTTTTATCAACAATAAATATATGCATTTAATTTTAACTTGTCTTTTAAAACTTTAACTTTAAACATTTATTTATTAAATTTATTAATGCAGTATTGCTTATGGCCAGTTTTCCCAACCATATACTATTATCATTCCCATTGAAATGTCTCTCTCAAACATCAGCACAATTTTCACATATCAAACACTCATGAATTACTTTAATTACACTTTTAAAAGATTGTTATAAACAAAATTAAAATCATATAGCTAAATATATCTTAAATTTAAAATTTTTTAAATAAATGGATACAACAATTTATGGAGACCCATACAAAAGGGCACACTATATATGTAAAAAGAAAGATATTTAATTCATGTTACCAGTTCTTACTTATGATCTAGCACTTGGACCCTTAATAGAAGAGTAAACAGAGACCTCGGACTACTCATTTTTCTTTGCCAATTTATTAAAACTCAAATCTAAAGATGGAAATAGATTTATATTTGTCTTAGTGAAAAAGAAACTCTTTTGGTTCATGTTTGAAATCTAAAAGCTTTTAATTTTGTTAGTAAATATTTTATTTTCTATTAATTTTTTATATTTACAATAAAAGTTTTAATTTAATAAAAATATATAAAAAAACTACTCAAGCATAATTATTGAAGTGATAAGTAAACAACAACAAAAAAAAAGAATTGGTCAGGGGGGGGGGACAAGAAATTTAATAAAGATTAGATAATCTGATTAAATGTTATTTTTATTAATACTTTTAATTAGATAATCAAGTAAAAAAATTTAATTAAAGAATACTTTGAAAACATTTTGTTTAGATTTAATATAAATAGCTAGTAAAATATATTTAAGGGTCTTCAAATCAATCATTACTAGAAGCTGTGTAGACAAAATCAGAAGTGAAATTGGATATTATAGTAAGATAGAGCTGCTGATTATTCCAGTCAATTGTTTCTCTGAGTGTGTGGGCTAACATTATATATCATGAAGTCTGTCAGTCTCTTTATTACTCCGAAAATCAGTCATTTACATATTTTTAAAAATTATATTATCTGTTCATGGTAACTTTACCAAGCGCTCAGAAAGAATACGTTGCTCAATAAATATTTCTGCTATAATGTAAGTTTTCCTTATTATGAACTGAATTAATAAGCAATTACTCTGTAAAATAAGAATCTCTCTTCATAACATAAAATATTTCAAAATGTTCTGAAGAATGAATCAAAAAATATTCTGTGAATAAAGATGTGTTATAATGTAAAGCTCTCCAATATATATATATAGTAACAGGAGTCGAATTTGAATCCTGACACAAGATTAAGAAACATAGTTACTCACACAGACAGGTAGCTCATATATTTTTTTTAATATGGAATAAGAATTGGATAATAGTTTAATAATTTATCCAAGATAGACTTAAGAGGGGTTTTGTGCTTATTGTTTTGATGAAATATATGTATATATATTATTATATAACCAAATGTAAAAAAGAACTTTCTGGAAATGTATAAGTTTTATTTTTATGTAAAATTAGTTTTTTTTTTTATTTAAAAGAAGAATTAAAAGAAAATATATCATTGTCGAAAAATGAAACAAATGTTTATCTATGAAATGCTATTTGTGCTAATTGTTGTATAAAGTTATTTTTAAAATTTCTGAATGGATTGTTTTTGAGATAACACTTGCTAAAAGGTTTTCTTTTGTCAAAAAAAAAAAAAGAAGACAAAAGAAGCCAGATATGAAACAATGGTATGCAGAACTGATTAGATCAGATCATATAGGATTAGAAATATCAGACATTTTTTGGAGTGATGGGAAATATTGTGTGAGAGAAGAGAAATAGAGCTTTCTAAAATAAAAAAAGAAAAAATATAAATCCAAAAAATCCAAAAATTGGGATTATTATGATTATTATTAATTGTGCTGTCTGGAAAGTTTAATACATTCCCAGAGAAAAGACAAAAAACCACCATTGGTTTAAAAATGGAAGAGTGAAGTCTTGGAGAGACTGGATAGAACCGTCATCTGTGGAAAAAAATATTTTCCCCAGAATTATAAAATTTGTCTGCTAATAAATCAAATTGAATTATATTGTTGGAAGAAAATTATATGTGTACCAACATAATGATGTGAGAGTAGAGTTCTTAGACATGCTCAGCTTTATTTCACTGCCCATGAAAAAGAAAATATATTACATGATCCTATCATCTACTAAAATTGAAGTCGGCATCCAAACCATTCATCTTGTAAAAATAATATAACTTATCTCATTTACTGTTTCATTAAAAGTTCAAAGTAAAGACATTTTTGGACAATCTCTATGGCCATATTCTCACTGAGTAAGCTTATTTTCTATATGTCTACAAATGATCTCAGTTCCCTGGCACTAAAGATAATCTTTATGTTTTATTTTAATTTATAATTTTATGAAGTATAAGTCATCTATGTATAGTGTGTAGGTCTTCATATTTTAATTTATGTAAATGACATTAAAACAAAATAACTATTATATGTATTAAAAAATAATTTTCAGCCATTAAAAATATATATATGCTTGCCTTTTATTAAAACAAATGACCACCATTATTTATTTTCTTATTTTTTTTAATTGTTAGCTTAGTTAAAATATACACATGCATTTTTAAATTAATATATCTCCATCAGTATAAATAGTACCTGCTTTGAGTGGGCTAGCTAGGGTTGGGCTTCTATTATTGTGCTATCATATTAACCCATCAGGATAATTCTTATGTAAACTATAGAATTGGTGCTTGGAATCTGATAATACTGATGTCCATAAATATGCTGGTAGGGAAATATTGATTAAGAATTTTAAAAGCTCATACAAGTATTATATATATATATATATATATATATATATATATATATATATATATATATATATATATATATATATATATATATATATATATATATATATATATTTGTTTGGGAGAAGAGTTTTAGAATAATTATCCAGGTCTATGATGACTATGTAGCCATCTTGATAAATTATAAATAAACGATTTCATTCAGATAGCATATGATTAACCAAATATAGTTGGATAGAATATATATATATATATATATATATATATATATATATATATATATATATATATATATATATATATATATATATATATATATATATATATATATATATATACCTATTAGACAGGATTGGTTTTAAGCCAATAAACATCACATGATTACCATTTCTTATGCTTGCTTATAACTGTTATTAAAACAGGCAAAACTCACTATACATATTGCCAATCACTGCAAGTTAGATGGGGATTTTATGCAGAAGCCTTCTGGCATCCATTGATTACTCTAGCCTGTAGTGAGTGTCAATACATATAGAGAGTTTTGCCTGCTTTAATTTATGTTTAAACTATAGGTTTCTGTACACAATTGATCATTTTTGAATTTTCATTATAGACTCTTGCCATGGAAAAAATTCAGTAACTTATTTATATATTGTTGTTTGTATTAATTTAATGCATAATTTTTATATAATTGCATATATTTTTTAAATTTTATTTTATATTATGCTTGCAATTTTCCTTTAATTATTGAGCAGTAGAGCAACATTCTCGTGACTGTCTTTTTTTTTTAATACCAAACCTGGTAGTCATATTTATTTATCAAGATTGTATTGAAAGCCATATAAATTGCGTAAATGGTTTATTCCTCTCATCATGCTATTTATATTTTCTTTTCTTTCAAGCAGTTTTGCTTATTATGTATTCTTTTATAAAGTTAAGTATTTAGAGGCTAAAATTTCAGATTTAATTAAAAAAATATAAATAAAGTAAGTGCAGGGTAAATTTTGGAAAAAAGTCATTATAGTATATATGATCAATTTATTTAAATAAAAGTTTTGCATGGTAATATATAAGCTATGAGAAATTTTTTTTAAAGGTTTTTTTTTTTAAGTCTATTTAATCAATCACAGCAAGTGCTAACAAGTTTAAATTTTGTAAATTATTTTCTGGCTAGGTATATCACATTATAAATTCTGAAAGATTAGAAAAGAGTGCATGTATTTATGTTAATAATCTTTGGATAGATATAGGGTCCATCTAGATGGATTATTTATTTTAGTTATTGTTAATTCTAAATTATGATTGATGGAGGGAGTCATCAGGATGTATGTTAAGCTCACATTTATACATGCCATGTGACATGTGAAAATGTAGTTCATGTGTGAAATGTGTAACATTTAATTTCAGGTCAATTACTTAAGATTAAATAGAGGATTTCAATGAGTATTTTAAAGCTAGACTGTAAGCATTTTCCAGTATTTGTTGAGACCGAAAACCGCTTGTTTACGCATTAAAAAAAGTTTACAATTTCGACCGCAATAGCGTGCAAACCGTATACGTCACAGTTACGCTTTTTTTTTCTTTCTCTCCGCCATTTTTCTATCTTTTTGTACGTCTAAAAATTTTTTCTGTGCGATAAAAATTAGATTTTTTATAGCAATTTTTGTAAAGTACATTATTAAAATTTTGTAATTTTTTTTATCTTTCTAGATTTTATCAACCGATAAAAAAAATATACGGAGAAAACAATTATTTTCGCCGCTAAACGTAATTACGTTTATAACGAACTTTTCTGTTGATGTGTTTGATTTTGAGGTTTCGTATTCCCCATTACCTGTAAGTATTCAACATTCATCATCATCATCTCCCACTAATATATAATAATTGCTTGTAATTCCTTTGGGTTATTTATTTTATTTTATTTACTGTTTTTATACATTTCATTGTAGATAAGTTTTTATTCATTTTATAGCATACTTTGCTATTATGGTTTGCTATATAATAATGCATAATTTAACTCACTCTTACCCTCATGATATTCCAATAATGTAGTAATTATTTTTTACATGCATAACTTAGAATTTACTACGTTTTTATTCATTTCATTGTAGATAACTTTTTATTCATTTTATAGCATACTTTGCAGATAACTTTTTATTCATTTGATAGCATACTTTTCTATTATGGTTTGCTATGTAATAATGCATAATTTAGCTCACTCTACCCTCATGATATTCCAATAATGTAGTAATTATTTTTTACATGCATAACTTAGAATTTACTACATTTTTATTCGTTTCATTATAGATAACTTTTTATTTATTTGATAGCATACTTTGCTATTATGGTTTGCTATGTAATAATGCATAATTTAGCTCACTCTTACCCTCATGATATTCCAATAATGTAGTAATTATTTTTTACATGCATAACTTAGAATTTACTACATTTTTATTCGTTTCATTATAGATAACTTTTTATTTATTTGATAGCATACTTTGCTATTATGGTTTGCTATGTAATAATGCATAATTTAGCTCACTCTTACCCTCATGATATTCCAATAATGTAGTAATTATTTTTTACATGCATAACTTAGAATTTACTACGTTTTTATTCATTTCATTGTAGATAACTTTTTATTCATTTTATAGCATACTTTGCAGATAACTTTTTATTTATTTGATAGCATACTTTGCTATTATGGTTTGCTATGTAATAATGCATAATTTATCTCGCCCCACCCCTGATTTTTCAATAATATAGTCATTATTTTTTACCCCCATAACTTAGAATTTACTAAAGTTATTACTGTTATTTTTTTTTTGATCCTCACTAAAACCTTGCATTTCTAATAGATATCCCGCATAGAGGGCCTAGAAAAACAACTGCTTGCAAAAATAGAACACATAGAGTGTCAAGCAGAAAAAAGAAATTGAAATGGTCACCTTTTGCCACATTACACCAACAATCTGTAACTCAGGTAGGTCATGTTATATATTATTTTTTTCTGCATTTTATGACGAATGTGATGAAGCTGTCTATGAAATTGTCATTTTAGGCTATATCTTTCAAAATTGAGAGTTTGTGAACCAATGTAAAAATAAAGATATATAAAATGTGAAAAATCTCCTTTCTTTAATTATTTTTTTGTGGTAATGACTATTTTATCAGCTTCATTACATTCTTTCATATTTGCACTTTCTAAAAATGTATATATATTTGTTATTTATTGTAATAAATTAGACATTTCATTTAAAATTGTATGTCCTGTAATTTTTTCTGTGACTTCAAAATGGCCGTTCAGGTCACAAGGGGTTAAATAGACATACATTTCCTGCTATATATCTATAGTTGTCTACCCAATGTACCTTTCAATGGCTGGCACACACACACACACACACACACATATATATATATATATATATATATTGTTATTTCTTAATCAGGTATCTATTGTATCTATTCCCACAGCCTGGTATCTC
Organism: Epiperipatus broadwayi; assembly: GCA_028023455.1. Taxonomy (NCBI): domain Eukaryota; kingdom Metazoa; phylum Onychophora; class Udeonychophora; order Euonychophora; family Peripatidae; genus Epiperipatus; species Epiperipatus broadwayi. The sequence goes on along the minus strand of JAQFVV010000440.1, from coordinate 138,201 downwards.
TGTGATTTATTTATATATTTTTGTAGTATCTAAAGTGATTTATTTATATATTTTTGATAGTGTCCTTGAAGTTTCTTTTGTTGTCTGACATGTTATATCAGAATCTTTAAATGTACTAGGATTATGAAAATGCCAAAATGTTTGAATTATTCCACAGTCATATTCATTTATGCATGTGGTCAAATTTTATATGCATAAAATCCTGTCTTGGTTGTACTATATATTTAGATTGTTTATGTTAAAATATTTCTAGATAGAGTCAGATTATCCATCAAGGGATCATTGGAAATCATGAGTTAATATAAATCATGTTCATGCTTCATACACGTAATGTGCCATATAATGTTAAAGTAATGACTTCATAAAGCACATATGCAATTATAAAATAGATAGCAGTATGTAGACCAAGATAATGATTGTAGTAATATTTCTATCTTCAATCATGATAATTTTATAATATTAATTAAGTTAAATTTGTCTAAGAGAGCTAGAAGTAATTTTTATTTAAACTCTGACTGAATTAATTCCAATGTTAAAATTTTTTAATCTGACAGTATTTAAATAATTATACTGGGTTTAAACCCATCATTTTGAATCTGATGGATAAGGGTCACCCATCACACTTACATGTAAAATGCATTATAATTTTATCCTCTTTTTGTCTTGTGGTTTGTTATAATATGAATAAAATGGTAGTATATTCATCTCTGCATTTTGTATTATTTTCCACTAATGCAATGTATTTATAGTTTTTTGTAGTTTAATTTAGAGTCTCTTGTATCTCTCTGATCTGGTGAGATATAAGAGAAAAAGTAATGCTAACATCAAGTATGATATTCAGATAAAGATTAACCTGGAGCTGTAAGTAATAATGTATGGCTTTGTACTGTTTAAAGTAATGTTTTATATATGTTGCATACTCACATACAAATTGGATGGTCATTTTCTAGTGTTTAGGATTGTCTTCTTTGAGCTGCAGATTTTAACTGCTATAATGGTTCAGAATAAAGGGATAATATTGATAGATGGAAAACATCATTATCTTTATAAAATAGTCACCATAAATTAATCTTGAGTTAAGAATTATAAAATCAATAAATACAAAAATAACTACAAATTGATAAAATATAAGTAACATGAAAATCAGCATAGGAATAATATATAATTACATATATCAACAATATTTATAATAAGTTATAAACTACAAATTACTCAGCATTAAAATTAGTGATCAAATCATCAGTAATCAACAGTCATTCCTTGTGTCTGGGTTTAAAAGTGATTAAATAGTCAATGCTAAACTTAGAACACAATATACAATAATTATTTGGAGGCACATACTTAAGTGCTAAAATATCTATCATAATATAAAAAAGAATGCTGGGATCCTGAAACATGCTAATCATCATCAGTTCTATGTTCATATGGTTCTATTAGTGTGCAGGACAACTATAAACTAAATTTCCTCTAAAGAAATAAAATGCCTTGAATGGACTTTAGGAATGACGTTGACCTTTGTGTCATCCAGAGAAATATTTGGATGTCCATACAAAATCATAAACTCCCATATAAAAAGAAATTAACTGTTATTGCTCTAGAGCTAGCTCAATATCATAAGAACACTAGGGATTTTAACTGTGAACAAGGAAAAGTATAAATTTATAAGACTCCTTTAATTTGAATAGTTTTACTAGGATAATTTACAAATCCCTTACTCACTATACTATAATGAAATTCAGTCACACACACATAATATTCATAGAATAACTAGCAAGAGGAATATGGATATTAACACTATTACTTTTTAATAATTTATTTAATAAATTAACTGATAAAAAATATAATAATATGACAATTCAAACTTAAATGCATTTTATCAATGAAATATAATTTCACATAGTAAGTAACATTAACTTTTTGTTGACTCTTACTAATTCAATAATTGTTTTCCCCCTTCAATGATTAGACTTTCAAACAATATTTCAAAGATAAAAAATTTAAATTAAATCAAAAATCTTTTCCTTTTGTTATGAAAGTAAAATGTCCCTATACAATAACATCTTGAAGAAAAAGTAAGATAAAAAAACGTTTTAATTAAAAAAATTACAATTATTCATTACCATTAATTATTACTGTTTAAAAAAATCTGTACATCTAGATATAATATGCACAGTAAAATATTTTTTTTTACTGTGGATTTATTTTTGTAGTCCTTTTAGTTGTAATTTTGAGTTTTTTTCATGTTACTTTTTTCTTGTAATCTTCTTCATTAATACATATTTCAGGTATTGTACACAGTTAATTTTCACCATTTTTATAATAGAACATTTTCAGATTTCACACAGGCTGAATCTATCCAATTTTTCATTGTAATAGCTTTCAGGTTGGGCTAACATATATAATAAATTTTATTTTTTTTTACAATTGAATAATTTTCAGATCAGGAAAATACACAGAAAGAATCTAATTTTCAGGTCAGGCTAAAACAAATTATGAATTTATTTATTTTTTTAATCTACTACTTTTTATTCAGGTAAACACACAGAAAGAGACAGTCATGCTCTTGAATTGAGACAAAGCACATTCAGATCACTTCAAGGTTGTTTTTATTCTACATTTTCTTTGTGAAAAGATTACATGGTAAGGTTTAATGCTGCTCAGATTATCACTAAAATTTGATTTTCTTCAAATTCATTTTAGAATTTTTTTTTTACTTGTAATGAGATAAATCTTACTTCAGTGTACAATATTATTTCTTACTGTGTCCTTTACAGCTAAACTACAGATTCTGTTTTCTTCAATGGCTGAATTCAAAAAGATAGCTGTTACTGTTTTTTTCAATAGCTGAATCAATACTGACTGTTTCTACTGATTTCTTCAACAGCTTGGTCAAGAATGACTATTTTTCACAAGACAATGAGGTCACAATATTTTTTGGAACAATATTGCATTTATCCAACCATATCTTCCCTCAAACCTAACAAAATTAAACTCTGACGAATTGGATCTATTTTTATAAAAAGTGATTTGATCATTTTCCTCTTTTTCAATTAAAAAACAATTCTAAGAAATCCCTTGTAGTTGTTTTTCTCTTATGCCAAATAATCAGATAATCTTTTAATTATTCTTTGATTTGAACAACATTAGCTTTTTTTTGGAGAGAAATAAAGAAAAGAAAAAAAAACAACTTTAATTAATTAAAACAACATTTTTTAAAATGTGAAAACCTTATTATTTTCTTTTCTTTCACAAACTTTACTTACTTGCCTCTCTTATTACATTTGAAAAGAAAAAAATATTTATCTTGATACTTTTTTTCAAAATTAAAATTAGTAAATAAAATAACTAAAAAGAGTAAATAAAAATGATTTATTTTATTTTATATATTTCTCTCTTTTTTTACAACTACTACTTAACAAATCATAAAAATATTCACATTATTATTTAAAAAAAACAATATTTAGAATTTTCATATTATTATTTAATAAATAAAAATATTTAAATAAATCAATACTTATTATATTACAAGAACATGAGAAAATTAAATATTGATTCCTCATTTTAACTCTAATTTATTTTTGTACATTTGCAATATTTTTTATAGTCAGAGTTTGGCCATTGTCTATAATATTTAAATATACAAGATTTTATTCAATTAAGATTTATTAAATTCTCCAATGTTATGTTATATAAATATAAAATATTGTGGAAATTAGCACACCCTTTTTTGTCAAAAAATGTTTTAAAAGCATAGGGAGACTACCTATGCTTGAAGCTTATTCTTTAAATAAATAAATTGATACTTATTGATTATACCTAAATTTAGGACTTGATTTTATTGCTAGCCTGATTTTAAATCAGCATTTTACTTGCACTAATTAAGATTATATTATACAAGTAAAAAAAAGTTTCTCATTTAAATTACTTTCATGTCTAAAAAAACTTGAATTATGAATTAATGAACTATCTTGGAGTTATCTCTATTTTTTCCAACCTTTTTTAAGTTATCAATTAGTATTATATATATATATATATATATTAATTCTAATATTTTCATGGATAAAAGATGAATTCATAGTATTATTTCAGGGAGCTTCCATGTAATAAAAATATAATAGTTAAATCCTGAAAATAATACTATATATAACAGTAAAAGTCAAATATTAAACCTAAACAATATATATATATATATTGTAACGGTCAGAATTGTCTATCTCGCTAACACACTGCATAATTCAAACCCCAGACACTAAACTAAATATTCTAGGAGGGGTTGCCTTCTAGATATACTAAGTTTGAATCTAAAGTCCAAATTTCACAGTGCCACCTACGTGATAACGCATCTGATGCTACAACTAGTATAACCTTTTACCGGTGCCTGGTGGTCAGGGAGAAACAAAAGACTCTATACTAAGATAAGTTTGGGTGGCTAATTAACGTCTATGGATTTATAAAAGAAATGCAGAAAATATATATATATAGACCGAGACAGTGATAGGAATCAAATAAAATAAGAGATAAAATTTAGTTTTAAATAATTTCACACAATTTATTTATATAAACATATATATATAACACCACTGTCTGCTTCTTATATGAGACAGGGATGCGTATTAAATAATTGTTGGCATTTATATTTCAGTAATGACAAAAGGTTTTAAAACAGAGTGATATATTCTATTCCTCGGGCTAATAGCGTTACGATAATGTGCTTGACAAGATAGGAACATGTGCGAGGTGCTTTGAGTAAATAGACAAGTTTAAGACAATATTTGAAATTAAATGTTCTAAAATATTTATTGATTTCGAGAATAGTACGGACTAAAGCTTACTAAGCAAACGTGGGAATGGGATCAAAGCATTTATTTGAGAATAATAATACTAGATTTGTATTGGGAGGTCAGTATTGCTGATAGTGAATTTATAAAGTTGGAGGGTGTGACTCATTTAAGACATGGATACTTTGTAAAATAAATATAAAATGAAACAATATTGAAGATCTGGAATAATTACGGAGGGCATCTCGCTGCTAACCCGTAGGAAAGTATTTTGACGAACAGCCGAAACTTAGCGACTGTGTGACGATTGCGTTTAATTCCCAGGGGTATCATTTGGGACACCCTCTGCCTGGAAACCACAAGTGTGGAGAGAACGGCCTTAGCCGGGTAAAGAATCCTTGGAAAAATAAAACAAAGCGGTCTCAACAACCAATTCATGTACCAGCAATATGAGACTAGTGTATATAAAAACATACTAAATGGGTTTTACTAGGATTAAGAGAAATGTCCAATCAAATTCCCTGAAATTCATTTAAGAGGGTCCGCACATTCTCGACTTCAATGATGAACTTTATAATGAAAGTAGAACACGGTAATTAAAATAGGAAAATGCATGCTTGCGGGTTTGAAAATAAGTATAGATTTATATACGCAATCATGCATTTGGGGACACATTTAAATCATTGACTTCGCACATACTCTTATATTAGATTAAAATCAATAGCATGTAGATTTTAAACTATGTGATTATATTACATTAAAGAAAAGAATTGCCCTCGAACGAGTGATTTGCAAGATAATAAAATTGGAAAAGTATAAATTTAAAATATGCCTTAATAGTGGCGTCTTACTTTCAATAGAGGGAATAGTTCACTCGGTCAAAGACGATTCTGACACATTATCATAATAAAATAAAAGAAAGCTTTATAAATAGAAAACATTAACCCAAGGATAGAGAGCAAAATGTTGAGTATATTTAAATATATGAAAGAAATACATAATGAAGTTGTGAAATATAAGAAAACAATGTTAAATAGCTATAGCATGTTAGTTAGGAATCACAAGAGCTCTTGGGTTAATTTGGGTTACCTCTGGAAACGCATTTGCAGGTAGATGTTCAGCAGGTTTTATAATTCAGCAGCAAAATCTGGAATGTTCATATTTTGGCAGTGGCAGCAGCAGTTCCGGGATCCGTGTGATGACTTCTGATGGTATGGAGCAGCGGCTGGCTATTCCGAGGGGACATAGCCATCTTAACGCCTCTACTCGGACATGTCAAGGTTGGCAAATTATTAGAATTTTAGAACAACTCAGAAACCTTTAGACAACTCAGAATTCTGTAAAAGCTTAGAATGGAGAACAAAAGAAAAACATCCTTTTTATAGTAAAATTTAACAATAGACTTGTCCTGGAGCGTACAAAATTATTGGACTTATCTGCTGTAATTAAATCTATCCGAATGTCTAAAGGAATTCAACATTAATTAATTTCTTTTGTTAACTTCGCCGTCGACATTCGAATTACAAACTAGATTTAATTAAAATTACTGCTACTAATTAAAGAAAACTTAAGTGGACAGCTGCTGTTTTTAGATAAACTTATATAATTAAACTATTGTCCCTCATTTATTTTAAAAGAAATATTTGGGATGATTTTTATTAAATAAAACAAAAATTATTTTATTTTAAATTGTAATATTTGAATCTATCTACTAAATGAATATTTACTAAATGAATTTTATTTTAAATCAAAATATATTACGACGGTAATATATTTGTAAATAGATCCAAACAAAATAACTAACAATTTATAATTTTGATATGTTTTAAAATGGATATCATAGTATGTGCGCAATTACGACTTATATAACTTACTTTTTAATAAATGTAAATTATGTGAACAAATACATAATTCATAATATTTTATTTTATTTGGGAATAAGTTATATATATCATACGAGCATTGTGCTCGTGGTTTAAAATTAGGCGGGATTTCGGTATATAAGTGTATTGCAGACACACTACGATAGATTGGGGTTCAAACTAAGGTATGAGGGTAGGAAGTAGGTGAGAAAAGGTGAAACGAAGATCTGCAAAGCAGACCTTACTGTTTCAATATATATATATATTGTACCGGTTAACGCTTATTCCATTAATATGAGCATGCACACAAATCGAATATGAAAAGAAATGTGGCAACATGCTGGAATAAGGAGAAATTTAAATATTTTACTGTAATATTATTACGGACACAAAAGATACTTATAAAAAGATTGATTCTTACATATCTTTGGGGGATGACTCTAAACCAACCCCTCGCACCACTCCCAGTAGGAAAATTAATTCTCTTCCTGAAAGGATATGCAAGTTCAAATATTATGGGGCATATATGCAGGTAAATAATTATTCAAACAAAATTAATAAACAAGTATCCTCATGACAAATAAAGATCTAAGACCCGGTAAGATAATTTCCCATTTGCTAGCTCAGCGTACTCTATTCTCAGTGAAAGAATGGAGATCGGAAAACTCGCACAATTAATTACTAATATAGTTAGAGAAAGTAAATGACAAAGAGAATAATAAAAAAATATATGATGGTGGTCACTTTAAAATTATAATATAAATATTTTACTAACCCATTACCCCATACCATTTATAATAAGAATACAAAATTAATATTCCCAGGTTGATTAAATATACAAAACAAATATTACATGGTATATAAATCATTTTAACAAACAAAACTATAATCGTAAAGAAATACTCGTCAAAGCAATCATTAAACTAACTAAAGGAAAATTTCTTTCTTAATAAGAAAAATGAATTAAATAATTATATGTGAGAGATAGTGATCTATGGATTATAAACTCACACACGTGCATTAAGCAAATAAGGAAAAATTAACAAGTTACTTTAAAAGATGTGTTTGTGTACATATGTACATAAGACATATATTTACCAAATGTGTATTAAATTTAAATAAAATAAACACACAAAAAATAGTATACCAGTTAAAGTCTCTATGTTTCATTCTTGTATGGGTTCTGAGTGGGCTATATGTTCATCTACTGCAACAAGGGCTGGACTTGACTGTGGCACAAGGTCATGAATTGATCATCGCTTGGTGTTTGAATCTCGGCATTTACATTCTTATAGAATAGCAGGAGAGGAGCTGGATGGATGTGCTGAAGTGGGCTTTTACTCCATAATCATTTTATATACAGGAAAGTGGTTGATTTGCATCGTTAGGATGGACAACGAATATTACACACTATAAACAGTTTTCTTGTTTTATGAATTCTGGGTTAATTACAGGCTTCAATGGTGTGTTGCAATTAAACTTCCATCGGCATCAACTGAGTTTATGGTGGAATAAACATCTGTCCATCATTTAGCTTTCCACTAGTTGGCTAGATAACTGATGTTACTCTACACCACTTAATTGTCTGATGTTTAAATCATCAACTACTGATCAGTTAACTGCTCGAATGATTATTTGAATGACTGCATGAATTAGTGTCTGTTGGTTCAGAATGACTGAATAAATTTTTCATTAGAGTAAATGCCACAGATTAGAGTGAATTAGAGTCAGCATGCTTGCTCAAAAGGTTGCAAGACTTCATGTGGTTCCATTAACAGCCTTAGCTTAACAATAATCTTAGACTTCAGCTCCTAATAAGATTTGTCTTTGAAGAACACAAATGAACTGCTTGCTCCCCACTTCAGAACATATCTATCTCTTCAATACCTTCTCAATTCAGGTATCCCCCCCAAGAATGAAAAATTAATTAATTAAATCTTTTTAATATCTCCATTCAGATCACAATATCACTAATGAAAATTTTAATGAATGATAACATCTTTTTAATTTTTTCTTTAGTAATTACATTATTACAATCGAAGTTTTTAACAAAAATATTTCACTTAGATTGGGCATTCTTTTCTCCCTGCATTATCACAAGTTTAATCAAGTTCTTTTTGTCCAGTTGAAATTATTTTAGAATGGACAGGAAATCAGAATGCCTTTAGGTTTTTTTTAAATTTAAGACAATTCCTCTTTTGCTCAAATGCAACTGAAGAGAAAAAATGACCATTAAAACTTCGATCTTGAAATTATTTTTAACTTATTTTTAAATAAGTAATATTTCAAATTTTCCCTTTCACATTAGTTGTAAACACTCAAAAAAATTAAATACAGAATAACAATTTGTTAAATAAATACTGTTTCTTTAACAAACAAAAATATTTAAAATTATAAATACATTTTGGCGTTTCTTTTTCTTTTAAAAAAAATAAAAAACAAAAAGCAAAATTACCAATACATATTTCTAAGCCTTTAAATATTGGCTTTAATCATATATGTGTGTGAGTTTATGTTATAGCCACAGTTCTCTCTAAATTTATAACAAAGTTTGATTATATAAATAGTATACCCCCCCCCCCCATTTAACGGCTTTTTACGTATTTTCGGCCATTAATTTGTTTACCATTATCTTGTGCTTGGCCACATCAAACGTGCCTGACATAATATATATATATATATGTAATCTGAACTATCAAATCTTCCAAACTTGCAAAATATTCCTCTAATGATGGCACAAACCAGCACTTTGTGAAAAATGTTTCAGTCCAATCTCTCTTATGCATGTATTCATATAATAAATTAATATTCATCAGCTGGAAGCTTGAAATATCAGAACATGTCTATAAAAATAATAGTTTGACTTTTCCATTTATATATATTTTGATTTTGAAGCTTGGGAATGTTTTAGCATCGATTATACCTATATAGAATCTTAAATCTAATAACTTTTTTAACATTTGATTCACAACGAATGGGGATAATTAGTGAGAAACATTGGTTTGTAACATTGTTGCAAAACGACAACTCATATTTAAAACAAGTTTTAGATGCTATATTGTCAATCGGGAAGTTTTAATTGGTTACTATTTATCAGATGCATTGTTCAATTAATTAGAGGTACATGTATATAAATATTATTTTTTTTAGTCCATGAAATAAATTTTTAAAATTAATACTGATTGTTCCCCCCTATTAATAAGTCAATTTATTATTAATGTTAAACTAAATATGCTAATATAATTCTGATTTGTTGTTAACTTCTTTTCATAAAAAAGAGCGGAAGGAAAACTATTTTATTTTTATCTTGCTGATTCGATTAAATAAAACCAAATCAGCACTATTCTTTTTAGCTTTTCTTATTTTAAATTTTAAAGTTTGAAAAATCCAAAGAAGTTTTGACAGCATTGCTTTTGAGAAGAAAGTAAAAATCTTTAGAAGTCATTTTACATTCAGTATTTTTTGCTGAAGTAAGATGAGTACATAAACTCTTAATTTTCAGTAATTGAATAGGTTTTATAAATTTTTTAGTAAAGATATTGCGAATGATTGGAGTAAATAATTATGTAAGTATAAATATTGAGCTTCCATAGAATAAATCTTTGATACAAAATTATATATATATCATCGTTTGTTCGGATTATTCATAGTTATTATAAATAAAATTAATCATAGAATTACACTTGACCTCATTGAAACAGGTTAAAGTGAAGTTGGGCCGAAGACATTACTAAAAAATTAGTACTAAATGGATAACTGAAGTCTTAAACTGGATTCAAAAATATTGTAAAAAAATCTCTAGAAAGAGGACATGTGTGAGTTAGATGGATAAGGAAATTTGCTTGAGTGATAATCGAGTGAACGAAAAAAGCATTAAACTTATAGATACCATTGTAAAGAGAATAATAATGGCTGAAATTGATGATAATGATGATGTAGTCTAATTTGTAAACACAACAAAGCAAATAATTAAAAATCTGTTCTTAATTTATCATTCCTTTTATTTGAATTATTTTATATGTGAATAGAAGCAAGCATGTATTTAAAAATGCAGTAACTTAGTGCTTAATAAAATTTACAGTGATAAATTTATATTTTATTAATACCAAGCGTTGGTGGCCGAGTGGCTAGCACAGCCGCCTTACAAGTTGTCCCGGAGTTCGCTTCCCGGCCGACGCTTTGATACATAAAAAAACTTTAATATTAATTTATAAATAATTAAAAAACACTACTCACATTCCCAAACTGAAATACACTGATTAAAATCCAAAGTCTCCATATAAAAATGGCACTTTTAATGTGAATATCAAAATATTATTTGTGTCACAAAATTTATTATTCCATTTTTCAAATATTTGAAAGTACTATCTAATTCTTCCTTTTAATTTTTTTTTCTTTACCTAATTTTACTGCTTTAATTTCATTTGAATTTATTTTTTTATCAAATTTTTTATAATCCCCCCCAATATTACATAACGTTTTATGGAATTTTTATTCTCATTATATTCAAGTATGGCCAAAGCATCAGTAAATATAATGCAATTAACTATCCCACACAATCCAAAAACATTTATTGGCAATTAATATAAATTTATATAATAAATGAAACAGAGGTAGACAATAAAAAACTGTAACTTTTTATTTAATAAAAGTATATAAAATGTTAATAAACATGAAGAAATGAAATGTGACTGTTTTTTTAATAAATATTTTATTTACATAGAAGCAACATAAAGTTTACATTTAGATCATGCCAATGAGACTAAATGGCATTTTATTATAGCTTTTCTAGTTTTATATATCAAAGTATCAACTTATTGTTTTTTTAAGAGAAAAATATATTATAGTTGATAAGTATTTTTACTATATAGATATTTTATTTATATATATCCTATTGACGTATAATTACCCGCTGTTGTGAATACTCATTCAGACTTCTCAGCCATTCACTAATAACTGAAAAGACATGGCAACAAATCAACCATGAAGGATTAGTTTAAATCCTAGATTAGTGATAATAAAAAAAAATTAATAAAGTCATCTTCTTTTAATGTCTTTTTTGTTTACATAAATTCATTGCTTTAATTACATTTATTTTTAATTCAAACTTTTTATGCCCCCCCCCCCCAAAAAAAAAAAATTATACATAATATTTCTTTGAGCTTTCAGCCACATCATAAGTAAATTTAATGCAATTAACAATCTCACCCTCATCAATAAATATTTATAAGCAATTAATTTAAATTTATATGATAAATGAAACAGTAATAGAAATTATACCAGACTTAACAAATCTTCTTTATTTACATTTTCTAATTCATATACGCATTTCTCAATAAACATCTCCTTTCCAATTTATATCTTTATTTTTTAACATAACCAATAAAGAAACACAATTTACACTACTAACTGCCGCTTTAGTCTCTCTCTCTATATATCTTTTAACCACTATAATTGTATATTTTGCCTTTTCACCATTACCAAAATCCATATTGTTTTTCAAATACAAACATATGTAAGCTATTTAAAACCAATCTCTTTACATTAAAGCCACATTTTAACCACATATTCTCATTTTATTAAACTGAGATTTCTTTTTATAGTGAAGTCATAACTGTAGGAAGAAAATTATTGACTTCTCACCTGATCATAAATAATATAATTTAATGATTTGTCATTCAAAAAGTCATTAAATGTTTAAACTCAGCCATTGACAGAGTTGAATAATGATTCATAGGTTTTCAGCTCTCAAATATTATTATCTACTATTGAAGTAAACCACATAGAGCTTTTAAATCATACATTATTTCAATCAATTTTTAAGCCTTTCCCCTCACAGCCAACAATAAAATTCAAATAGCATTTCAGCCAACAACTTATAGGTCTTACTAGTTTTCATCTACTTTGTTTTCATTATCACACAAGCTATTTTATCTTTATTTACATAACTTATTTCTCAAATAATGTAAATGAAAGCTTACTAATATTACAACATACTCTTTGCATCTTTCCAATGCATCTGTTACCTTTAACATCAGTTTACATTTTATGTTCATTACAGAGGAATTATTTCAGTGACTTTGCTTTTTTCATTCAGACTTTTATTTTCCTATTTTCTTCTTCTAGCTTTATCTATTTTACATCTTAATTGAATATTTAGTATTCTAAATATATTTCCATCTTCTATAGAATTCACTTTTTATTTTATCTTATTTTGTTTACTATTTTATTTACCTATCATTAATAACCTAAAGCTCTTTTTACTGATTTACTTTTTTATAATCCATTGTCTCTATTGCAACCTTTTAAAGTTTTTTCTTGAATAATTCACATCTTTTATTTCAATTTATTAATTAGACTATTATTATTTGTATTTACTTTCTTTTAGTCTAACAACTTTGAAAAATTTCCCCAAATTTATATTAAAAATTTTTAAAAATGAAGTGATTCTGTTTATTGAATATCATTTAGATGTGTATGTATTCTATATAATTTGATTGAAAATTACCTGTCTGGAGCCAAAAGTAAACACTATATTTTATGATGAATACTCTCAAGATTGCTAGTCACTTTTTAAATCAAATGAAATTACATAGATATTTGTGATTCAATTGTTACTAATTTTTTTTTCTGAGCCAATGTAATATCTGTTAATTAATGATATGTCATGAATGTAGTAAATACATTGAAAGTATACTAGGCAATAATAAAATTAAATATTAAAAAAAAACTATCTTTTCTGTGAGTATATTCATTAATTACCAGATATAAATATTTGTGGTATATGACTACTCAATAATAATTAACATATAAATTGGTTTAACAATTGGAGTCTGAATATACATTATTTTTATGTGAAATATTTAATTTTAATTAATTCAATTACATACCCCAATATGAGGCCTGATTATTATGATAATTTTCACTACAATATGGACTTCAAATATATGAAGGTGTATGTAGTCAGGCCTGTTATATTTTACAAAAAAAAAATAAAAAATAAGAAAATTATGATGGTATTAAAAGTATACATAATGACTGCAATTATTAGAAAAGAATTTAAATTTTAAGGTTCAGCATTTACATAATTAATATTTATAACTTAATATTTTTATTTTTAATAGTAATAAATCAATATTTATTTTTAATTTTCTTTTTTTACATTTAATGAGTAATTTATTTATATAACAACTATGTTTTTTAATCTGTAATATTCATTAGGGTTCACCCACTACATATGCGCTATAAACTAATAAACACTTTTAAGGAATATTCTCATTTCCAAACACAATATAAATCTTTTGAAAAGATATAATAAATTCACTCTTCCTCTTTAATCTAAATGTATATGTATAGGTAAATCTTAAGCATTTGGAAATGAGATTAATTATTTTAAATTCCATTTGCTATATTTTTATTATTGACATCTGCAAAGTTTTTCCAATTTACATAGCCAATATTTGATGTAATATTAAACATATATATATATATAGTGTAATTTTTTTTATATAATGCTATGTTTATATATATAAATATTATATAAATGTGCTTGCTATATAAGTGTATATGTTAGTGAGTACATAGGTATTATTTTAAGAATTTTATTTGAAATGAAATCCATTCTTAAAATAAAATTTTCTTAAACAGTGTGGAAAAATTAGACAAAACAATATCTGAATGTTTAAAATAAGTACTAAACTTTATTAATCACAAGACATATTTTTTAAATAGTAAACAAAAGAAGGTTTGGCATTTTTACTTGACTTCATAATTTATTTTATATTTTACAAAATTCACAATATTCAATGATTAGTCAAATTCACTTTAAAGAATTATTTGGAGTTGAAATAATAAAAACTATGATTGTTTTTGTGCATATTAAAATAAGCAATATTATTAATATACAATTCCTATGCATGATTAGAAAACAGAATCAGTCCATCACTAAGTATCCATATAATCAGAATAAGTAAAAAGAAGCTTGTTAATTGCCATTATATAAAATAAAAATTAAAGTAAAAAGAAATTTGTTAATTACTGTTATATACAGTGAAAATTGAAATTTACATATTATTTAAAATATCCATTCTCAGAAATACATCTTAGAAATATGGTATGAATAAGACACAAGTCTAAAAGAAAATCTATTACAATTTCAAAGTTTAAATGAAAACACATTAAAATATGAATTTTTCACCAGATTACAATAACTTTGTACACATTAATATATTAAAATTTTTAACTGCTATCTTCTAAATTATTTTAATTATTACATGGATCAATTTCTATAACATAACAATGAATTTACTTCAAAACAATTGAACTCAATTGAATTAAATTTTATGAAAAAAATGAGCTTGAGATAAACAATGTTTATCATCACAAACTGAATTGTTTACATATTTATGTATTTATTTAGAATTGTTAAAATACAAAAGAGTAATTAGATTATTTTTATTTAAAATTAAAATTGTTATACTAATAAAGATATCATGATGACTTACTTATTCATTGTTATTCTTTTACATTTAAATAAAAATATGTAAAAAAAAAAGAATAACATTTTATTATCTCAAATATTTATATCTGCTATCTGCATATTCATTCATAAAATAATCATCTACTATGGGAAAAAATTAAATAGTATTAGCATAAATAAATAGATAATTATTTAAAATTGTATTTTAAATAATTACTAATATCTGCAATTGTCTGAAAGTTTATAATGATAACATTTTAGATCAAGTAGTTTTTTTTTAATTGTTAAATATTCTTAGAAAAAAAAAACAGACTTTATTTAATTTTTCAATTACATTAAACTGTTAATGATTATGTACAGTTTAGTTAGATTTTTTAAAAAGTCATTTAGCAATTAAAAAAATCAACTAGATAATGGAAATAGTCCAACATATAATTACAAATTATTAATGCTATTTAAATTAAAAGCATTGTTAGCCGAGAGGTCAGCACAACCACCTTGCAAGCAAGCAGTAGATTGCAGAGGGTTGTTGCGGGTTCGCTTCCCAGCTGATGCTATGACATATGGAAAAAAGTATACAGTTATAGAACTAATAGTTAACTTAGTCTACAATTAAATCTAAATGACCAAATTTAAAAATATGTTATGTTGAATGTTGTGTATAACATTTTATATACCAACAATAAATTCATATGAATTTTTCAGATGCTTACTTATATACTTTGATGACAAGAGCTCTTCTTTTTACTCTATCACTATCTACTTACTGAAAGCTTGGATAATCTATAGATACTATATGGTATAATGCTATCATACATTTAACTCTTGATTGGGTTTTGGCTTTTGCTTTTGTCATTGAGAACTGGGAATCAAATTTTGGATTTTAGTAAATTCCAGACTATTAGCTTGGATAATATAGAGATAAAAAGTGATGATTAGATTACTTCCTGTGTTGAATCCTAGTTTTCACTGATAAAAACAAAATCCAAAAAAACTGCTCTAAATATGGAGATTTTAGAAAACTATACCATATATCTATTAATTACCCAAGCTTTCAGTAGATAGTTCTAGACCAAGAAGAATGGATCTATTTTTAATTTATATATGGTTGGAAACTGCATTTATTTAATTAATTGTGAAATTATCTTAATCATATAATAAATATTATACAAATATCCATTGCTTTTTAAATTTTCAAGAAAATATCCACTCTTATACTAATATGCAATTTGCAAGAGTTGAATTTTTGCATGATGTATTTATTATTAATGATATATTTTAAATGCTTATATATCATGGCATAGATATTTATATTAAAAATTATACCACAAAAAGATTGCAATGCATTTCTTAGTTGTTAATTGATATTATCAATATGACTGCAATAAAAAGATACATATTGAATTTTTTACTTTTATAATGAACAAGTAAACATTGGGCATTTCTATTCTCTTTATTATAACATCAAACCTACCTGCATTAAGAAAGTTTATATAATATATCCATTTCTTTGTAAAGTGATAAAGTTCATGTAATGCATCAAACCAAAAGTGTTATTAAATAGTTATATCTTATAATATTTGGGTTCAATTGTGAATGGAAAATTTATTTTCCACATTCTTATTATTATCTCTGAGCAACATTCCATAGATAATCTATAAAATAATTTATGTACACACCCTTAAGATAAAAGAAATTTAAACTATATTTCAATGCCAAGTTAGATTATTGCAGTTGTCAATAATTTTTGATATGTTTGTTATTTATTTAAGCCAGATATAACTTATTTAATTAACCTTCCCACACTAAACAAATAAGAAATAATAAAAACATTTATTTATAACAAATGCTAATAGGTTTTTAATTATAATATATATAAATAATTACATTTGTGTCATTTTCCCAACATAATTGTAACAATAATTTTGCTAAAAGGTATCCCTTTGTTAAATATAATTATAAAATATAATAATTAAATAAATTTATAATAAAAAAAGTTTAACATTAGTTACTACTATAGAATAGAAATTTTGTGGTCATGCAGAGTTGTTGTTTTTATTCTTTAATTGCTTTAATAAAGTTATTTCATTGTTCAGTAAAAACCAATATGTGACTTAGTGACAATATAATTTTTCTATATTGTAACTGGTCAAGTTTGTACATTTGCTCAACAGACTGAGAGTCCGAGCCAGAGAACCAAAAGCTGACCAAGTTGGGATTGTAATATCCTATGTTTGATCATATCTCAACTCTCTTCTTCATGCTTCCAAGTCAACCCATTGCGAATGACATGCCTGAGGTTACACTCGATATCTCGTTATTCATGATCTCTCTTTATTCACATTCCAGCAATAGCAAAGCAGTAAAACATGAGACACTCCCCCCCATTACATATTATATAACTTAACTAGAAATTCATAAGGTAATGAGCAAGAATGGAGACTGAGACAAATTTATATTTCATAAATTTAATATAACACTTAATAAATAATAAAGCAAAATAAATTGGGTATAGCTGGCTCTCATGCAGGTGAGTGAATACTCAGGGTTATGAAGAATACATTACAGTAATCTATATAGTGTGCTCACATGCAGGAGAGTGACTCAGGGTTACAAAGCTAATTATATAGGAATCACATGCAGGTGAATGGTTTAGGGTTATAAAATAAGATCACAAAGCAATTTATATAATGCTCACCCACAGGTGAGTGGATGCTCAGGGTTACAAACGATTTAATTAGTCTATGACTTTTAAATAGGTTTATGCCATCTTCCATGTCCGAACTCATGCTATGTTTTATATAGTGGAAATCAGAATAGCTAGAGTGATCAATTTATTAGTAACTGATAGAGATTACATTATTATTACTAAGTTTAAACTAAACTATCAAGATATTTGCGTGTTATATAATTGCTACAGATTATATTATTATTACTAAGTCCAAACTTAACAATCAAGATATTTGTGTGATATATAATTGCTATACAGATAAACGCATTAACTCAGATTCTGAATCGGATCAAAGCCGAGGTTACTTTCTAGGGAAGCAGAACTGAGGTGTGGCAGTTGAACGTCAGATTCCAGTATCTTATAAACTATAATATCACAATAAATGCACCTTGAATGCATTCTTAATTGAGGTTTATTACTTTGTAAATGGTTCCCCAAACTGGTTTGATTGCTATAATTGAAGAGGCATTTTTATTAAAGTGAGCAGAAGAGTGGCTTATGAGCCCTTTGAAATGCTTTGGTTCCTCCAAATACGAATAAATGTCATGGTTGCCTAAACTTTTGAGGTGTGACTTGATGTGGAAATAATCCTGATGTAGGCCATTATAAATATAGCAAGGAGATATGCATATTTATGCAAACTAGCAATACATTCGCAATGCTAAATTAATATTTTATAAATTAATTATGCTAAATCTTAGCTTCTTTCAGTCTACTACTGCTGGTCAGTTCATAAATGAGATTATTAGGTCACATGATAAAGATGATTAATGAGAATCTGATTTAAAGGTCTCTGCATAGCTTCTTAATCTTTAATTAAATGAAGTTATAGCAAATGTTTAAAGATTTATTAGAATCTGAAACATTTAATTATAAGTAGTATACGTTTTATCTCTCTCTGGGAAAAGAAATGGGCCGTTCCTGGAAGTACTGCAATACCAGGTCAACCCGTGGCGGAGGCGGAGCAAGCCCCTAACTCTCCACCTAATTCCAAAAATTAGTTTAATATTCTGGCCCCCATTAGGGAGCGTATCAGATATTAAGCTGATAAGAACAGATACTACACTTTGATCTTAGCCAAAAGGCCGAGAAGCGATAGTATAAGTTTTATCTAATATCAAACGAACTGATTTTTAAATAATCTAAGTCAATTATGGAATATTGAATAGCTCCGCAAATATTGATTTCTAAATAAATTACTCAAATATTTATCTTAAATAACTCATCAAAATAAGCCTTACTAATAACGCAAAATATGTTTTAAATAACATACGAAAAATATACATTTTAAATAGCTTGCCTAAAATATACTTTTTAAATAACTGGTAAAATACATATTTTTAAATAACTTACACAAATATACATCTTAAATAACCTGAGCAAAATCTGTGTTTTAAATAACATACGCAAAATATACATTTTAAATAACTTTAGCAAATATTTTCGTTTTAAATAACTTGAGCAAAAGATGCGTTTTAAATAACTTATTTTGGTCATTCTAAAGAACTGATTCACTCTAGCATAAATAATAGTTTTATTTCAGAAGGGAGTTTTGTCTATTTTCTTTATATTACAATAACTTGATATAATAAAAAGTGATTACTCGCCCCTCCCCCGATAATTTATTTAAGGTACAAAACTGCGTTCCGATGGACATAGCATAAATTAATAAACATGAACTTAAAACTAAAGATAGATGGCATAAGAATAAATTGCATAAAATTATCAATAAATTTATTTATGCTTACTTAAAATATTAATGATCATTCAAATTATTTATCATCATGCAAGAATTTTGAGAGTGCTCTAAACTTTAAATAAATTTAATATAGACAGTTTAGTGTAACATTTAAATGATATAATTAATTACAGGATTCATTAGTTAGCTAGCTTTTCATTTAGAATAAGTTTAGTTATGGAGTTGTATTCTGCAGAATGATTTACCGGTAATCTTGATAGTGAGTCTTTCAAGGCATCTTTTCTCTATTACATTGGCTTCTCTAGGTTGGAGTCTGGATGTGGCTTGGTGGATTTACTTCGGTACTTGCAGATAATTCAACCGATGATGTATTACCCTGAAGGCATATCGGTCTAATATTGCGATTTTTAAGATAACGTCTCCAAGTGATCTGCAGACACATTTAGTCGCTAAAATGTGTCCACAGATCACATGAACATGGCACGTTAAAAAGCGCAAGATTAGACTGATATGCCTTCAGGGTAATACGTCATCGGTTGATCACGAGATAAAAAACATAAAAAAAAGACAAAAATGTGACGCAGGTCACATGATAAAAAAGAAAAAAAAATGGCAAAAATATAAAAATTAAAAAAAAAATTTAAACATAAAAACATAAAAAAAAGACAAAAATGTGATGCAGGTCACGTGATAAAAAAGAAAAAAAACTGGCAAAAATATAAAAATTAAACAAAAATTTAACAAAAAATTTACATATTAAAGAAAAAAAAAAGGGTAATACGGTCACGTGGTTTTTTAGATGGCTTCTTGGTGGGCAGAAAATGAACACCACCATGTTTCTTGGTCCTGAAAAAAAAAATACAAAAAAACAAAAAATTATTGAAAATTTACATGCATGAAATACAAAATAAGGTCAATACAAAATATATATTGCTAATTTGATTTAAAAAATTATTAAAAATTATTTACAAATTAAACGTAATTAAGTGGAAGTTTGATAATTGAAGAAATATTAACAAAAAATTTTTGTAAATTTAAAAAAAACAGATAAAAAACACTTTACCCGAATTAATGCGAATCTGGCACTAATGGCAATCTTGTATAAAATGTGTCATCACATGCTGTAGTTTTACATACATTTGGTAATTTTAAAAACGTATTGTATATTGGTAATTTGAGTTAAAAAATTATTGAAAATTATTTACAAATTAAACGTAATTAAGTGGAAGTTTGATAAGTGTAGAAATATTAACAAAAATTTTTTGTAAATTTAAAAAAAAAACAGATAAAAACACTTTACCCGAATTAATGCGAATCTGGCATTAATGGCGATCTTGTATAAAACATGTCATCACATGCTGTAGTTTTACATACATTTGGTAATTTTAAAAACGTACTGTATATTGGTAATTTGAGTTAAAAAATTATTGAAAATTATTTACAAATTAAAAGTAAGTGGAAGTTTGATAAGTGTAGAAATATTAACAAAAAATTTTTGTAAATTAAAAAAAAAAACAGATAAAAAACACTTTACCCGAATTAATGCGAATCTGGCATTAATGGCAATCTTGTATAAAACATGTCATCACATGTTGTAGTTTTACATACATTTGGTAATTTTAAAAACGTACTGTATATTGCTAATTTGAGTTAAAAAATTATTGAAAATTATTTACAAAGTAAACATAATTAAGTGGAAGTTTGATCATTGTAGAAATATTACCAAAAAATTTTTGTACATTTAAAATAAAGATTTAATGCGAATATGGCATTAATGGTAACCTTACTTTTACATGCATTTGGATTACTTATTGTCTATATTCAATAATATAATTAATTATAAAATTATTATTATTAGAAAAAAAATTAAAATTACTTACAAATAGCGTTCACTGCGGAGGACTGAATTGGGATATATGTTCCAAAATCGCAGTGAAAGGATCAGCTTTATACAACTGCCTCACATAAACTCGCTCAAATATGAGTCCAGGTGCTGACATGCTGTCCCTCTGTGTTTTTTATTATGCCATTTGACCAAACCCCACAACCTTTCAACATTTTGTGTATGTATGCCAGTTGTGGGGTCTACAAAGTTGTATGTGTGATTAACACGATGGTGTTCGTATCCAGCCTCAGCTAACTCTTCACTCTTATATCCCTTCCAGCAATCGCTGTAGATAGTCAAGCCTTCGTGTACATTTTGCAAAATTTTTTGCATGAGAGTAGATGCACTTCTATCTCAAATGGCTACAATAAAACACTCCTCAGTCTCTCTGCATATGCCACCAAATAGCCATTGCTGTAGTAGGACTCTTCCGGCATTGTTCTTCTGTTTTGTGAAGAGGCTTTCATCGATTTCCACAATTTTGTTGGGACCTCCAATTTTCCACCTTTCATTTCTTAACAATCTCCAGGTACAAACTTTGTGGAGGTAGTTGTTCCAATCGATAACAGTTTTGTCTGAAATATTCAATTCCTCTGCACAAAATGTTATGGATGTTAATTGTTTGGACCAACTGTAGATGAAATGTATAGCGGTCATGAAAGTCATTTTGGAGCCAATGAACCACATGCCTTTTCTCATTGCAATTTGGGATAGACAATCTTTCAAGTTGCATCGCCATTGTTTCACCGAATTGGGTCCTGAATTGTGAACATACTTTTTCATTTCATGACCATTTTGACACAATTTTCTTTTGGGGAGAAGTCCGCAGTCTTCTAAGAAGATGATTGCTTCTTCCTCCATACTTGGTAAATTAAATAAGGTTCTTGTAGCTTCAACCATCATAAACACAAATAACGCAAATATCACAAAGTAGAAGAGCTCAAAAAAGTCACTGTGATGCCGTGGATAGCAAAATCACAATAGACAGAAAAATCAAAAAATTTCCCAAACCTCTCTCTGAATTTTAAATCTCGCGGGTAAAAAAAAAATGACTCTCTGATGGATTAATCACGCCAGTCACTTGGTTGCCATGACAACATTGTCATGCAAAAAACATCGATGTCTACCGGAAGGGAAATCGGTAGGTCAAATACATCATCGGTTGAATTATCCATAAGTACCTTTACTTCTGTGGCAGCTTTCTCCATCACTTTGGTCAGGAACTCTCTGGAATTTCAGGTGTAGCTTCTTTCTCACTGGGCTGAGCATGGCTGAGGTTGGTGTTTTCTCTCATTGGTAGCCACTTGTCTGGAGACAAGTAGATGGCTGCCTCTGGTCTCTAGCCAACAGTCATTATTTAGACAGCTTGGGTGATGGCTTTTAATATGACAGGAACAGGTTTCTTATTTAATTTTTTAGCACTGGTCTTCAGAAATATTTTCGACAGCAATAACAATAATTTTAACGGCAACAAGCACTTGAAGAAGAAGTAGAAAGATGAATGATGGCTACTACAGGCCCCTTTTTATATTATATTTTTGACAGTAGTTCCCTCCTCCTTCCAGTCTTGCCACATCACCTGATTACTGCTTCAAACTAACCTTTAACTAAATATCCACTTAGTAAAATATTTAGTATAGCTAAATCTGGACTTAAAGGCTCTATTATTCCAATTGTCATCATAGTTAACCCCAAAATCAAAGATGATATTCCCAAGAGTATTCCAATTTGCGTCATAGTTACCTCGAGTCAAAGATGATATTCCCAAGAGAGTTGTAATAGCACTTAGTATGAACTTTATGCCTGACTGAATTTTATAATTGGTCTTAAGTTATAATTTTAAATGGGTCAAGTTTTTAGCTAAAGATTTATATTTAGAAATGTTAAAACTCATAAACAACTTACTGCTTGTGTAATTTTAAACTAACAAAAGAACTGAAAATTATTTAACTTGAAAATTATTTAAAATGAATCTTGAAAATTAAACAAGTAATTTTATGAATTTAAAATTATTATTCTGCTATATATATAAATTTTAACTACACACCATTATGTTTACTTCAGTTTTAACAAACGTAAATGAATATGTGCGTATATAAATATTTAAATCTATATTTTCATATTATAATTAACAAGACGATTATACACGCACATACCCTGCAATATTATAAGCACACTCAATGTTCTAAATTAAAAAAAAACACATGCAATCTGAGTGCAACGAAATACACTATTATAGAATATAATAGGTGAAACAAATCTGTTTCAATATTTATGAAAATCTGAAAACAAAAGATGCACATGAGATGAGGAAATAGTAAAATGAATATAGAAGATATAGTAATTATGTAAAAAATCAAACCTTTATCAGGAAGTAAAAAAGTTTGTTAAATTTATTTTGCATAGTGTTTTATTGATTTTATTGTCAATAATACAATTGTTGATATATTAATCTTATAATAATTTTAATGTACTATTTACGTTAAAATACAGTACTGTCAAATTCATTGCTGGTTTGCTGCAGTGATAGATAGAAGGGAAAATTCTCAAAATCAAAGTCCATGAATCGTAGTCTAGTCAATTACTTTTAGTGTTTGGACTTCTTATGAATTCCAAACAGTAATAATATTTTTTGACTAGTTATCAATAAATCATATTACATATATATAAGAAATTTCAAGCAATCTTTGATAAATCCTCTTCCAAATTTATATTAGTTTTGTGTTCTTAAACTGATTTATATAACACATGTTTGAAAGCTTTCCCATTATAATACTTTAAAAACATACATTTATTTATAAAAAATGGTGATTTAAATAATTTATATTATGAATTTTGTTATTTATAATATTTATGATAAATAGGTTGATGGTATTATGTATTCATATATATAATGGCTAGCATGCCATTACAATAATATTGTTACAGACCAAAAACAATTTTTTATGCTAACAGTTTTTTATGTTACTATAGTCCTGTTAAAACTTTTAAACAAAAAATGCCCATACAAATGTTAATAATAAATGTGATTTGCAATAAAAAACCTTAAATATCTAAAAAAAAATGTTCCCTATCTTTTTCTACATTGTATTGCCCTCTAATTTGGTCTGTATAATGTATCTACATAAAATTACTCAACAATATTAAAATTGCATATTTTGCTTTTATACTAATTGAAATAGCTGTTTATAGTAGGTTTTATATTAAAAAAATTTAATTTCATGACTTAATTGAAGTCACAATAAAAAAATTCCGAGCAAGCTATTTATTTTACTAAATGGTAATATTGAATTTTTGTTATATTCAACTTTTTAAAGATGACTCGTGATTTGTCAATTGAATTCTTTATTCTGCGATGACTTTTCTTTAGTTTGACGACGGAATTTTACGTTATCCTACAATTGTCGATTCAAAGTGATTTTTTAAAGTAAAATCATTCATTAATGATAATATGTTTATTTTCATAATTGCATCCCAAAAAATATTCTATCATTTTCTAATATTAAAAAGAAAACGTAATTTGGTTTTGTTTCTCTACCTAATGAATCATACAAAATATTGTAAACTAATATTTCTTATTTGTCTAGATTTTACCAAGATCATTTTTTTTTTTTCAATTTAAGGTTTGCATAGCTCGAAGAAATTTGTTGTTTATCTTTTTTTGAGATTTCTTTTCATACTTTATCGGAAAACTTCAGGCGTAAAATGACGCAATACTCTCCAAAGACTTTCAAAGTATTTTTTCTTCGCTCTTTTCTAACACTCGCACACACTTACATATTGATATTTATTTTAAAACATTTTTACAAATTGTACAAAAAATGGTAATTTGTAAATAAATTAATGTAAATCTAAAATAAAAAATTTTGTTACCATAATTAATGCATTCACCACACATGTCTATAACTTGAATCTAGTCTGAATTTTTTTTTACGTCACAATTAGGTTTAGTCATATTACTGATAAGCTTAATGTAACCAACTTAGCTAGCATTTCCATATTGGTCAGTAAAAGGCAGTGATGATATCCAACCGGTTCGCACCGGTTTGCGCGAACCGGTTCTTAAAATTAAAAAAAATTAGCGAACCGGTAGTTAAATTATCCGAAAATAAATTTTATTATTATCCTAAAAAAGAGTTGAATTAACAAATTACTTAATTATTTCCAACAATAATCTAGAACATTATTTGTATTTTTTTTTTTTTTTTGTTATATCAAATGTAACAATGATTCTTTTTGAACAGATTGGGTTCAAAATGCTTTCCCCAGAATAATTCGACTATACGATATTGCACTTGGAACGTGTGATATGCGCGATGAAATTTGAGTGATTAAGAATTATTTTGCAAGAAATAATTCACAACAGTTTTGTTTTAAGTAATTAAATCCATTATTTATCGCATTTCAAATTAGTTTCTTTAAAAGTATACAAATAAAAAATGTTTTTTAATGAAATTTACTCTTGCTGAAATTATTTTACTTTAAAGATAAAATAACTTCATTCAAAAGGATCTATCATTGCGAAAACAAACAATAATATAAAACCATTGTTCAAATGATTTTGTTATGCCGACGTTGTTTTAAATATTTGTTTAACTTTTATTTTTTATTTAAATACTTTATTTCTTCACTTACATATTTATCATGCAAGATTTGTTTTTATTTGATTAGTAAATTTAATGGATGATCAGCTGTAGTAAGTTTATAGTACATTATTTTCATTTAGTTTGCTATATCTGATGTAACAGTGCATGTTTTTTTTTTTTAACAATAAGTTCAACATGTTTTTTCTCGAATAACTTGTCAAGATGATAAATATAACAATATCTTTGGCTCATCAAGTGTTATAACTCGTTTTCAAATCAAGAAATGAAACAAAAATGCCAAACAATATCAGATTCCTTCATAAAAGATCCAAAAACTGATACAGAATCGAAAACAATAGTAAAGGATGATATTTTGAATCAAGTTTTGTTTTCTGTTTCTTCAGATGCAACAGAAAATAATGTTGACAACACAAATAAGCTGTCCAATTCCAAAAGTACAAAATATGCATATAAAATAAATGTAGATAGTGATCTTCCTGGCTGCTGGAATATGAAATAAACCAATGAATTCAAAGAAAAATATTGTGGTTTACTTATTATTGGAAAAAAAACTTGAGTGTGATAACTATATCAAAATCGAGTCAATAAAAGTGAAGGCAGCCCATGTCTCAAAAGAATGGAGAAGTAATATTGTTCCAAGTGGAACAAATAAAATGGTTCAACAAGCCTCTCTTCAAAAAAAAAATAAAGGAACACTTTTCATCAAAAGCATACCAGATATGTGTGATGCAATTGAAAGAAAGTGCAAAAAATGCAATTTTCAAATTCATAGGGAAAGTTCATGAAAAGTTTATGAGCTCCATCTGTAAAATTTTCAGTACGGTTTGCACTTAAGCAAAACGAAACTGACCATTTTCTGATATTGACCATTTGATAAAATTATAAAAAAAGAGTGGATTAGATATGGGAGTGGGACTTTATTCTCAATTCCTGGCTGTCAAAATTGTCGAGCACATTGAAAAATACATTAAAAAGGAAGTGTTTAGAAAAGTAATAGATCAGAATTTAAAGACATGTTTATAATTAATGAGGCATCAACAATATTATGCAAACCAATTCTTATCATTTTTATTAAGGTTAAAGATGCAGATTTCTCACCAACAATTTTTGTAGATTTAGTGGAATTATAAAACAAAGATGCTGAAAACATTTACACTGCTCTATTACAAAGTCTGAAATCAGTAGGAATTGATAATCCATATTTGAAGAATAATTTGATTGGATTTTGTTCAGATGGAGTAATTGTGATCCTGGAAAGGTGGTCAGAAGTGAATGTTAAAATAAAAAACCACTATCCTGAGATTATTATTTGGCATTGTTTGAGTCATCACCTTCAGCTTATGCTGGAGGATTTTATCAAAGACATAAAGCAAATGAATCACTTTACAGCATTTATTAATGAAATATGTAAAATCTTCCATCAGTCTAATAAAAACCAAATGACATTGAATAAAATTTCAACCAATTTGGGAATTGGAAATTCTAAAAATTGTAGAGTTTTTAACCCAAGATGGGAATCATGCCATCATAGAACAGCAGTTGCAACATGGTGAGCCTATCCAGCACTATATGATTTTTTTTCTACTAATAAAAAATTTTCTGGAATGGTTAAACATCTTGCCAGCAAATATTTTATGAGATCTAGCTTTAAGAATCAATATTCTAGAAGAAATTGCTTTGTTGGCGGATGCTATTCAAGGAAGGAGTGTGAATGCTGAACAATTGATTAAGAAAACAATTAAAGCATTTGAATATCTCAGAGAGAAGAGTGATAGTTATGATCAAATAATAAATAAACTATCTCTTCTAAGGAATTCCTGCATATTAATTTTGTTGAAGACAACAAATGAGTGAGTCTTCCCCATCAAAAATGACTGAATGTAATGATAACAAATATGGAATTAAGATTAATGGATTGTAATAGCATAAGTAATAATATTTAAGATAGAAATCATAAAATCTATCAATTAGTTAAAATTGTGAACCGAGATGCTTGGAATCTGGAAGAAGCTGTTCTCTGGAAAGAATTTGAAGAGAAATTATCAGATTTTTACAAAGCATTTCACCATGAGATTTCAGTTAATAATTTCCATGATTATGTTGAAAATGTTTTGAGAAATCACCAGAAAGAG
Source organism: Epiperipatus broadwayi (assembly GCA_028023455.1). NCBI lineage: Eukaryota > Metazoa > Onychophora > Udeonychophora > Euonychophora > Peripatidae > Epiperipatus > Epiperipatus broadwayi. Next base: position 110,028 of record JAQFVV010000440.1, on the reverse strand, counting down.
ATTGTACATGAAACTATCCAAAGAGCTAAAAATATAATTAAAACCAAGGCTGAATGAAGGTTTTCTGTGGTGAACACAATTTATTCAGAAAAAAGAAATCACCTTGAAGTGAAAAATGTGGCAAATTCTTTTAGTAATAAATTGGATATGTCTTCCATTAGATCACTGGGATTGCAGTGACTCAGTTCAAGTTTGGCCAAGAAATCACGATACAGCTGATGATGCTATAGTCAAAAAGCATCATCAACCTGAAGAGACATATGATGTGACTGGAATGTCACTATGGAAATATCTTGCCAAATAAATAAGTTTTTTTTTTCAATTATAAAAAGGGTTTAATTCTTTTTTAATTCCATAAGTGAGATTGCAAAGTATATCATAGTGCACATGTGCAAGGCAGCACTTTTTTGTGTATGGGGGGGGGGGCATTCAAAATTTCTGAGAAGTCGTCAAAATTTTTTAGGTATGAAACCAAGAAGTGATTTGCTTCCATGATTAGAAAAAAGAAAAATAAACAGAATAGGTTCTTAAATACAACCTACTTTTAGAGAACTGGTTCTTGGAAATTTGGAATATTATCACTGGTAAAAGGGTATTTATCTATTATTAACCAAATGGCAAACTTCCAAATTTAGGCTGATCAAATGATTATTACTGGTGTGACTACAAAACCAAAGTATATTATTCTTTTTAAATATTTTTTAACTCATAATTTTTCAAATAAAAACATATTTCCAGTTCTCTATTTCTTTTGTGAAGGATATAAATTTATTAAAATTATATTATAACTTGTAATACATAAATATACAGGCATTAATAAACTACAACATGTAACTTACATTGATTTTTATTTAAGTTCAAAGCAAATATATTGAATATATTGCATTGAACATCGCATCAATTCAAACTTTTCTAGCCAGCCATAAAATACTCTGGTTTAAATATAATTCTGCATAGCTAATCACTTCCTATTATTAAAGCTAACATTTCCGATCAGTTTGACTTCAGATGTTTTTATAAAACATTTAAATGGAGACAATATTTATGCTTACTATAAAATAATAATATGCACACACAGAGGCAAAACTTTCCATACTGTAGTGCCATTCAGTGCAAGCCAGAATGGTGATCATGTGATATTTAGTGGTTAAATAATAATATAAACTAAATATTTAAATTTGTCTCTATGTGTAGCCAATCTTTTCGATATGAATTGCATTTCACTCTTTTTACTTTAGGGTCATCTGTTATAAGGATAAACGATTCACAAAAACTTGATGGTAATACCATATCCAAATCTCCCAGTTAATTTCTGGCTATTGACCCCTTTATATGAAAAGTGCCAATGTAGTGTTCATTGATTATTAAGTGTATAATAGGTAATTTTAGAACAGGGGTCCATAACCTTTTTTAATAAAGAACCATTTTTAGAATTCTATTCACCAAAATAATATGGAGCTGCAACTTGAATTATGAAATGTACATTTTTCAAAATTGAGCCCAAATGTGTGTTTTTTTATTTATTAAAATGAGTTTATTTGATCTTTGCTTAAAGATACCGTAGTAAATACACTGCAGTTCAATTATTTATTATCAATGTAACAACAGTTATAATTATAATTCTAAAATATAATTATTAAAATAAAAAATAAGTAATTTTAAATATGTACATGAAAATTAACATTTTTCTTTGGTCAAACAGTATGCTGGAATTTCAAATATTTTATAATATATTTAACTTGTATGATTATTAAAATTGAAATATATATTTGATAAAAAAATAAGAACAACATATACTTTTTAATGAGATATTGGTTGCTGAATTTCTCAAGAAAGTTTATCAAAATTTGGTGAATATGACACTACTTTCATTTTCAAACATGGACTCATACTGTTCAGCTGATTTCTTAGTTTATTTTTAATAAAATTCATGTTCAAAAATGTCTATTCACAAAAATATGCCAATCCAAAAATTGACAGAAGTTCAAATGCATAAGTTTTTAATTGAATATAAGTATCAGGAAAACTGTTATAAGTATCGAAAACAGCTTGATTTTGCCATTTAATATTTTCTATCTCAGCAAAAGTAGATTTCTATCCCTATAAATTTTCTAATTCATTTTTAAGATTTACAAATTTTGAACTCCATATTTTCTTGATTTTTAAATCTGCTAATTCTGATTGAAAAACTGCTTGATCAATATCATCTTAAAGATGAAAAATTCAAATAGGAAAAAATAATTTCTGAATAAAAATGATAAGGTTATCTTTTCCTTACAAAACTCTTAAAATCTCTCACTAAATTCCAATTTCATATTTACCACTATTTTGTGAGAAATATGTTAAATCTATTGAAGTATCAATGTTAAAAAATTTAGCAATGTGCCTTTCTCAAAGTCTGTAGCAAACAAACAAATTTTGTTTAAAAACAAGTACTTCTTCAAAAAGCAAAATAGTTTGTAGTTCTTATTTAGTGTGTTTAAATGTGAGGGCATGTCCACCATGAAATAAAATGTTTGTAACCAATCTTGATTATTGAGCTCAATTTATTCAAGATCTTTTCATTGTTCCTCTAGAAAGTCAACTTACCTTATTGTGTAAAAGAAGATCAGAATATTGGCTATTGACTTTATTAGGAAGTTTACAAAATTGCCAATGATATAGTCATCTTGCTATTATTTTTGTTCACAGTTTATACAAACAGGTCCATAACTAAATGTTATTTCCTTTAAAAAAGTTTGTGAATGAAGTGCCTCTTAATGGATTATGCAGTGAAAAGAAAAAAAAAACATCATGCAAAAGTTGTATATATATTAATTCTAATATTCTCATGGATAAATGCTGAATTCTTAGTATTATTTTTAGGATCTTCCATGTAATAAAAATCTAATAGCTAAATAGCTGATGTTTCAGTACAATAACAAGTACTTTCTTCAGAGCTTCTTTCTCAAATTACAAGCACATGGGTGGTGAAATTTAAAATCATTATTTTTTCCTCATTCTTAAACTCTATTGGTTAAAAGTTTTAAAAAATATTTTGTCCTTCAAAATTTTTTTTCAAATATTATTGATTTTCTTTTTCTTTAATTCACACTTTTCATTTATGCTATTATATCTTTTAAAAATATGTATAACTTCCATTAGCAGACTCTGGTCATATTGTTCAATATTTGTCAAAATATGTATTTGATCAAAATTGATTTAATGGTTAGTTAATTTAATGTGTGAATAAATGACTGATGAATTAATTAGATTTTTTTTCTAACTGCCAAAATGTATTTTTCCTTTCTTACATTTATTCTATGATTGGTCTGTCCAATATATGAATGTAAACATACACCAAGACACTTCAAAGGTAATTTTATCTTTAGGGCATAAAATACTTTGTTAATTGTTAAAAGTAGTATAAATTATATGGATATTATTTTTCTTTAAAGCATTATCAACTTTATCAGTTACTTTCTTTATATATGGCAGAACAGTCTTAATAAACAAATTCTTGTGATTTGAGAAAAAAGAAGCTCTGAAGAAAGTTTGTTATTGTATTTAAATGTCATCTATTTAGCTATTATATTTTTATTACAGGAACGTTACTGGAAATAATACTATATATATATATATATATTGTAATCCCCCTTTATTTAACACCGATCCTACACATTATATGAACAAATGCCCAGGGTGCCAATTCTATTAATGAATAAAATAAATTAACTTTATTTTGCTTTAAATTAGTATTGAGACTCTTCTACTTATGCCTGACTTATAGCTTAACTCAGTGGAGAGTTATAGAAAGTCAAGAACATATAGAATTTAAATAAATGAAGGAAGAAATACCATTGATCACTAAAATAAGATATATGCCTCATTTATTAATCAACCAGAGGATAGAAATTAATAAAGTTTGATTTATTCAAGCTAATAAACTATAATTTCAATTCAATCTCTTTAAATACATTCTTATGTTAGCTACAATATAACTTTAAAAGAAAAACATGATATTAAATAACTCTACTATCTAGCTTGTCTTAATTTAAATAGCCAAATTAATATTAAGTTGGAACTATGAAATAATTTCTCAGGGAATTTTTAATACAATTTGATTAAAGAAATTCTATTATACAATAACTTATAGCTATTATAAAAAAATAATGGAATTAGTTGAATGATGTTTCACTGAACTAGCAATTATATAATGAAGAAAACAGGGTACCTTTTAATCTCACATCATTGTCTAAATAATAAACTGAGTATACAACCTTCTTCATAAGTTTACCTAATGGTAAAATATTTCATATAATGTTTGGATCACAAGAACAGTATTATCAGATTTAAGTACGTTCATTATCAAATTTATAAAGTAGTGCATTTATGTTGTAATAGATATGTGGAATGTGGAAACTAGAATACGAATGCATATAAGAATAACTCGAGACAAAGTTTTAAATAAATAAAGCATTTATTTACATTTTGCAATCAAAATAAATATAATTGGTTCACATTGGGACTGTTTGTCCTAATTCCTACATTTACAAATACATTTGTTAATCTGGATCTGATATCTCTTTTTATTATACACTTTATTATTTATTGATTAGACATTTATAAGACATGAATAAACAAATAAAATAATGCCCTCATATTTTAACTTTGAATATATTTAAGCTGTTAATTAACTCTAACACCTTTAATAAGCAAACAACATTGGATAAATAAATATCTTATTATGGGCACAAATATACAAGTTGGAGAGATCATACTATCATTTATTGGGATAAAACAAATTAATAACTTTGGCTGTTAAGAGAGTAATCTTAAATAACTCAATCAAATAATCCTTTTAAACAGCTATACGTTTCACACATTCAAAATAAAAAAATAATCAATCTGATGATTTGATGATTTAAAGTTTGTGGTAAATTAACATGATATAATCTAAGATATTTAATTCCGGTTGTATAAAATTAATAGTACTATACTCTTATGTCTGCAAGCTTATTTGCATTACATGCATGCCACATCTTATGCTATAATTAAGATAGAATCAATATATTTACATCTTGCTGGTTTACTTATGAGTTACTAAATAAATGTCATAATACAGATAATGCCATAGACCAACCAACAAACATAACACTACTTCTGCTTTAAATATTCCATAAAGAATTTAGTCTTACCATTTATTCAACCACCAACTACATTACAGATAGCTATGATTTTATGATAACAAAAATATTCCTCCCAAAAATTAAGCACATGAGGAATAAACAACCTTCTTGACTGGTAAATCTAAATGATGAATAATGACTCTCCACCTAATTTTGAGGTATACTATTGGTGTGGAACTCAGTCTCACCACCCGAATAAAAGGGAAATACACTACTAAACTTCATAAAATATCATTTATACAATGCACAATACATAATCTGGAAATATACTTCACTCATGGCAAATTCTTAGATATATTAAGGGAGAGAGTTCTCAATCCCAATCAACATAAAACATATCACTGATAACTTTCTTTCTCACAGCTACTCTATACATTTCATTCTATGCCTTGGAAAATAAATATACACACAGATAGATTCCTAGTTCTTTCAATTCTTTTAGCATACGACATCTGAAATCGACAAAGAGAAACAAAGTCCTAAAACTGAATATTTACTAATTTTATATGAAATAAACTGCATAAGATAGACACACATACGTATGAATAAGAGCGTATAAATTATTTCAAATCATATAATATGCAAATGTTATGGTAAAGTAAATGGTAAACTAAAGATAAAAGGTTTTAATTTATGACACACTATTAGCTGTTTTAAAATTTTAAATAGGAGTAATTATTGTCAATGGGGTTCACCATTTCTGACAACAATATTTATCTTTCATATATTTATTACTCTCTAAGCTAATTGCTCACTTCAAGACATTAAATAAAGAAATACCTTCCTTCAATAAAACACACACACACACAAAAAAAACAAAAAATGTAGATATAACCCACAGAAGAAATTATATTTAAATAATAATCAATTACCGGCATATTGCAACTTATAATACACTATACGAGATGTTTTTGCAGTCAAGGAAATAGCACAAAATAAATAATGAACCTCTCTATCTGTCTATGATATATCAATGACAAACTAAAAAAAAAAAAAGTCATTCTTCTTTAACTTAAAAAAAATTTCACTTGCGAAGTATTTAACATAACTTCTCCTGAATGACACAAAGACAGGAATGATGATTTCAAATGAATATGTGTTAGTAAAACATGAAAACAAATTCCTATAGGATAAACATTCACAAATTTAGATTTAATTAAGTAATCTCAAATGTTCTTAACAATAGCTAATTGAGCTCACTAATACAATGCATAAGTAATAAGCTTTTTTAATAACGGAGATAATATCACATGATCACTATCTTTTATACTAGCACATACACAGGGTGGCATTACTGTATGGAGAGTTTTGCTTTGTTTATAAACAATTATGTGCTAGAATAAGAGATAGTGATCATATGATGCTTAATGGATTAACACCAATCCTGCCTAATAGGATAGTGGTGGCTATGGTTATTAAATAGCCAAAGACACCAAAATGTATGGGTGCTGAACTGAGTTTAGACCCATATGACTCTATAAGCTATTGAGCTTAGATTGAAAATATTTTTGTGTTTTCAATTTCATTCTCATAGCTTTGTAGTTAAGTAGAGATAAAAAGTGGGTGCTGGAGGGATGCAATAGATCCTAAGATCTAGGTGCAGTGCTCTCAGATCCAAAGCTCCTCTCTGATGATGGCCACAAGCCAGAAACTAGTCTGGGGATATTGGATGAGTAGGCATTAGATAGGGATTTTATGGACAAGCCTTCTGGCATTCATTGATTACTCTGGTTGGCACAGGGTGGCACTACTGTATGGAGAGTTTTGCTTTGTTTATAAACGGAGATAATAGATAGATAATTTCAGCTACATATTGTTTGATATTGACCATTTAATTCTGGAAATTTCCAACCTAGTAATAACTTTAGTAGGCCTCCAAAAGAACATTAACTTTACATAAACTTCATAAGTTTTTTTTTTTTAAGTGTCATAGCATCGGCCGGGATGCGAAACCGCAACCCGGGCAACTGTCTGCAAGTGCAAGGCAGTCGCGCTGACCTCTCGACCATCAATGCAAGACTAAACTTCATAAGTTAGCACAAATATAATTATTTTGGTCTGTTGCTAATTGTTCATGGAAAATCTGCAATTCCTTAGATAATAATATTTTTTGTGATAATATGACCACATACCAAGGAGAACAAGAAATATATAATATTAATGTTCTTCTACTCGACTCAAATGAGGTACACATTACATGAATACTGATTATTAGTTAATTCCTTGTGAGCCACACGTGAATACTTTAATAAAACATTTATAAACATGAATGATAAGCATAGTTATTGTCATGTAGTAATTCAAAATATAGCACAATAAATTATACATGCATCCTCTCATTTTAACTTAACTTTTATATAATTAGAAGAGAATTTAAACTTAGAGTATATGATAGACTTTGTTAAACATTTCTGCATAAATTTCCTTAAAAGATTATAAAGTTCACACAATTTCATATTCTCCTTAACAATAGAAGACACAGGCAAACAAAGTAGATTTAAGTTATAAACATATAAATACATTTCAAATGATAATGTTAATTTAAAATTTATCTGAGTGGAGAATGAAGAAAATATATCTTGTAAAAAAAATTAGCCTGACATTCTTTTTTTTAAAGTTGTCTGGTAGCTAGAATTCCAATACTGACTTTTATAAAATAATGATGTTTAAAAAATTATACTTTGGAGTTTAACTGACTTGATTTCTGGAAGAGATTGGAAAGAACCATGTACATAGAAGTGGCAGAAGCATGATATATTTTATTACTGACTATCACTTAAATAAATCTCCTTTTCATCAATAAAGAGATTACCTTATTTTTCAAAGGTTATTCAAGTAATATTTTCTTTAAAAAAAAATCATTTGATTTTCTAAATTAAATCAAATAAAAAAAATAATTTTCACACTTTTGAAATAAATAAATATTAATTAGCCAGTATATAAAGTAGTCGATAATACAATTTAGTTTGTCAAATAATTCACTAATCTAGATATCCATTAATCACTCAAAATATATTTGCACCTGTTATCAGAGATATTTGCTGTAATTTTAAATGTTTTATTGTAAAATGTAAAGTCCTGTACTGTAATTAAATATGAAAATGAAATTGGAAGATGATATAGACATACATGCACACACATATGCTGCTATATGAATACTAAATTATCTTGACTAAAATATAATTTATATGGATATTGATTAAACATATTTACCTGATTATACTACCTATAATGGATAGGTGTGCCAATGAATAAACAGATCAGAAAAACATCTAAACAAATACCAACTACTATTTTCCAAATAAATAAAACAAATTTGCATCAACTTAATTTACACATTAACAACTCCTGTAATAATCCACTCCCCTTTCTACCATTAAATGTTTTATCAAATATTATAATAATATTAAATGCTTATAAAACTCTCAACTAACATCCATAAGCAACTCCCACATGAGGTTTTAGGCCATTAACATAAATTTTTAAAACAATTTAGTGCTATTTTTTTTTTTAGTTAAATGCAATTATTCACCACTGATACAATAAGATTTAATTAAAGTTTGTTTCTTGTGCTCATTCAGAAGGTCACAATATATATATATATATATATATATATATATATATATATATATATATATATATATATATATATATATATATATATATATATATATATATATAATGCCCTTTTGTATAGGTCAGTAATAGTTCATAACAATCAATTACTAAAAATTTTAAATTTTAGAATATGTTCTTTTGATTTATTAATTATAGTTTGTCAATTATATCTTTAAAGTACAATTTGAAGCTAAAGAGAATATGTAGTATATAAAATCATTTAAAAATAGTTATGTAAAGCTTAAAATATTGTTTCATATGGTTGTAAAAACTGGCCATATTAAATAACACAGCTATAAATAATTAAAAGTATATTTAAAAATTCGATTTTAATAGTTTAAAAATGTATAATTTAATAAATGCTATGTTTAAATTTGTAATCATATTTAAATAGTCAAAATTAATATAGTATATTTTAAAATAAACTTTATGATGGTGAAAATTATATCTAGTTCTATATTTTCTAAATTATTCTTCCAAATTTTTTTATAATTATTTTATATAATATAATAAGTGTATTAATTTATAAATCTGGGCAGAGAAATAGATTAAAAATCGTCTGTCAAAGTTATTAATCATGTGACTTTTAATGTATACTCTCTCACACACGCTTGTTTGAGTTAATAATAAAGTTTAAAATATTTTAAAAGTTATATTATAGAATTGTATAGAATTATTGCCTATCATAAAAGTAAATAGTATTAAATATTAAGTTAACTATCGTATGTAATGTTTTAAGTAATGTAATAAAGACAAATACAGATATAATAAAAATTAAATATTTTATTTAAATAAAAATAGATAAATTGAATATTAAAAAATGGAATAGGTTATTAAAATTATTTTAAAAGTTATTTTAAATGTTTAAATAGTTTTAATAAAATAATAATTTATTTAAAAGTAATATTTTAAATAATATTTTGGGTTCATTACGTCATAATTTCTGATTTTGAAATATAATTCTGCTATAAATTGAAAATATGTAAATTTGTTCTCAAGCTAAAGTAAGAATTAACCAATAGGAATAGATATTCTTACAGACTATAAATATGAATTGCATGGGGGGTATAAGGGAGATTAATAATGTATTGAAACCGGAGCAGGTAAATTATAGCTATCAAAGAGATAGTATTTTAAAATTATTATTTTAGTCAATTTTAGTGCTCTCTCATAATTTATTTGCAAAAACTATGTAATATTTTAAAAGTAACTTGCAAAAAAAAAAGAGTGTAAACTAAAAAATATTTTAATAATTTCGTTTAACATGCTTTGTTAAATTTTTTAAAGTTCCTTTATCAGTAGTATTTTATCTAAAAGTTTAACCTAAACTTCGCAATAAAAAAAATGGATATACTGTGGAATAAAATGGATAGAAATTGTAATACTGTAAAAATGTTTGGAATATTTATTGATACAGCTTTATTAATGCATAACCGAAGAACTGTTTTGGTACATAAAAAACCACAGCTCGGACATTATACGGAGTCTAAAAAAATGTATTGAAATGTATTATTTATAAGCTTATCCAAGATTTGTTTTTTAAATAGTAATAAGACAATTATATTTCATGAATTATTTTATAGAATATTATATTCAAAGGAGTAAAATGTTATATACTTTCTGAAGGTAACATTTTTTTAAAAATATTTTTCAAGAATTAAATAAAGAACCCAGGAAAATATGTTACAGAAGTGTTTTGATATTAAAATATTCGTTCTTTGAATTATTTAAAATGTATTTGGAAAAGATTTGTTCAAAAGTACTCGAAGTTTTTTATTATTAAAAGATATTTATAAAAAATACCAAATGAAAGTTTAAATGTATCAAGAAGGAAACATATATAAAAAAGTGAATACATAGTTGAATAAAAGATGGATCCATGGAAATACAAATAGTATTTAAAAGTTTATCGAATATTTTTAAAGTTAAATTAGATGGATTGATGCATTGGATATGCAGAGAATATTGGTAGAGAAGATTAAGAAGCTTCACGGGATTAATTAATATTATCATCCTAAAAATTAAAACCAAGGATTATTTTCTAAATTTTATTAAATGGATTAATAATTATTTTTATTTTAAACTTTAATGCGCTTGAAGGAGAACATTTTGAAAACTCTAGAGAAAATAATAAGCATTTTGGATTTATCAGGAACTATCGTCAAGAAAATATGTAATTATAGTTTTGATTCCTTTTATTTTGTTAACCTAGTTTAAATCTAAATTTTTATATAAGATTAGGAAAAACATAAAAACATAAATTTATTAATATTAAAATTTTATAATATAACAATCTAATAATTTAGCTAAAAATATTTTAATATAAAGTGTATGGGTATGAATTTTTTTTTTTATATCTGCAATGCTCAAGTGGATAAAGGAAGCCTACTGAACACGATGACTAGATAAAGGTTATTGGTAATAATAATAACTATTGATAATTTATGATGTATATTTTTTTTTGTTTTCTTTAGATCATCCATAAATTGGAAGAATGAAGTGTAAAAGTTTTTTACTTATATGTACCACATTTCATACAACATTTTAAAAAAACATTATGAGATAGGATTGATTTGAAAATATGCATATGACGATTTTTTTTATTTATTAGTGATATAATTCAACATAACAAATAATTATGTGATTCTTTTAAAATTTTCATGTTATGGGATATTCAAATATTGTCTAAGTAGATTGTATATGATTAGACATATAGAATAATGAAGTGAGCAGACTTTTCTTGTGGAACAGCTAGATTGTTTAACTATTAATGAATTTTATTTATTGTTTTTGTAAATGCAGATAGTTATTTTATCGATGTAAGATGTAGAAAAATCTTGAGAAATAATGTTGAGATAGTGGCTTGGAAGTACTTAGTGAACAGGAAACCAAGATGATGTTTTAAGAAATAGGATGTTATAAGGAATGGAAATAATATTTAGTCTTTATGTGAATATCAGCATAGTTAACAAAGCCCTATGACTGATACACATTTTATTTGGACAGTGTTTATATTTCTTTAAATATTTGATGTTCTAATAAAGCTGAAGAAATAGCTTTAACACCGTCCCTGTACTAGAGGATATTAGGCAGGTAAATGCCATACCTCTTCACACTGTGCCATGATTTTGAGATATGTTAAGAGTAATACTCTAGCTTTCTTCCTTAATCCTATGCATCTGTTTTCGCTATCTTTATTTCATGTAACTGCATTGTTTAGTAAGATATGTTTAAGAGAAATGATAAATAATTTAGAACTTAGGTTATGCTATCGTTTTGTATAAGATTGGTTTATTTGCTTAGAAGGAATAGGACATTATAACTTAAAATTGAAGATCCAAAGTATCCTAAGGAAAGAAAAGAATCATAGAATATATTTTGAATTTTATTTCGGAAATGAAATATAAATTTTTTTAAAATAAGGTATCTAAACAAAGATATTTTCTTTAAAGTGATAATAATTTTAAAATGCTTTAGTATTGTTTTTTTTAAAGAGAAAAATAAGTATTGCATATTTTTAAAATACAATAGTACAAAGTAAATTATGTAAACAATATGCATAGTATATTTTTTGTTTATTGATTAACAGAAATATATTGATGATTACACTTATATCATACTAAAGTAAGGCTTAAAGAAGAATATATTATGATTAGTAAACATTGTGTGATAAATACTAAAATCTAGTACTGAATTTTGGATAATATTTTGTGTAACATCTTTGACTTTGCAAGATGAAATTTTTTTAATATTTTGAGAAATCCATACTCATTATAAAATTTTGTTTTCTATAGAATGTTTTCTAAGTATGAATTTTTTAAAATAAGATAGTTTAATAATATTAAGGATAAAATGCTGTTGCTAATAAAGTAGATAAATATACTTGTAATAAGTTAACCATAATGAGAAACCAAATAGTAACATTTTTTTTAAAAATTTTGTCCTAAATTTAAATAAAGATATAATTGAAATATAAATTATTTTTTTTTATAACCCGGTAGATCAAACTGTAAAGTAAAAAAAAGTTAAGGATATCCACTGTAAATAGTGTAAATAAATTGTTTATTTATTTGTTATTAGTAATAAACTTTGTTAAACTTTGTTATTTCAAAAATTTTGTGTACGAGTTATTTATTTCTCTACATCGCTGCATGAAATCACGATATATGCATAATAATTGAAACACATATATAATTTTGCACAAAAAGATAAATAGAGAATTATTTAAGAATTTAAATATTTTATTGGTATTCATTATAATTAAATAATCATAATCTTACATTATTTTATTGGTCATAAATCAGTTATCACAATATTATATTAAATTATATGCTATCAGTTGCCACACATATTTTGTTTGTCAGATTATTAAAATGCTACCATGAATTTATTATATCATTACATGAAGATATAAGATCATATTATATTATTTCATTATTTTATTATGGTAATAAAATTATAGTAAAAAGAAAAGATATACAGAATTAGTTAAACAATGAAGAATATTATTACTGTTATTTATTATTATTAGTTTCAGTGTAGTAGATCATGACATAAAATCCCTTCTCATATTTTACTACCGTATTTTTAAATTAACTTAGAATAAACTTTATGAACCTGAGATTATTTTATTTGAGCTAGATTATTATAAATAGAAGATTAAGATTTAATTATTGGTTTAATCTTAGTGAGTAGAAGTTATTAAAGTCGTAAGAATACTATGAGTTTGTTATTTGAAATAGTAATAAGGGGGGATAGTGTTCTTATGCCATTGAGGTAGTATCCTGTGGGATATTGGCTCAATGTAATCTATCTTGTCACCTGTATGTTCACTTCAAGTCTCATGAAAATATTAAATATTTATTTAATTTATTTTTATAAACTGAACCTTATTTGTATTTTAAATTTGAGCTAGTGAAATATTTTAATTTTAATGCTGAATATTTTAGTTATTAATTATTAACTGAGATAGAACCCGTTTTATTTTATATCATACATTATCTGGAAGTGAAGATGCATGAGAGCAAGGTCAGAATATATATATATATATATATATATATATATATATATATATATATATATATATATATATATATATACACACACACATTAGGTAATAAATAAAAAGTAATTGAATAGTTTATTGTTTGGCATTTCAAAAGAAATTTAAGCATTGGAAATGATAGAGTTGAACTATTCCCAAGTCTATCATCCAGTCACTGAATCTAATTATGTAGGGCAATTATGACTCAATGATATATAAGTATAGCATGATGTTGCCATCACTTTATTGTAATTTAGTAATAATAAAGCATTATTTTAAAATACATGGAAGAAAAATTGATAAATAGCATATATTATACTGAAAATTGTACAGAGAGATAGTATAACTTGCATGTTCAACAAAAGTTGATTCTGTCTTTTCAAAAGTTAATAATGACAAAATTAAATATTGCAAGAAATTGTGAAAAAGTATCATCAAAAACACATGTTATTTATGCATTTAAACTTATTTCCTGATGGGAAAATATGTAGATAAAAATGATATTAGTTGACAAGAATTGATGATTTGTTGTGATAGATTGGTATAGTTTTCCATTTCAACATTTAGAATTCTATCAAAAATTTAACCTAATTAAAATGCATACATAAAAGTTGACTAGCAGTATTTTTAATTGGTTGATCATTAGAAATTTCATAGACTATTTAATATTAATAAATATTATATATATATATATATATATATATATATATATATATATATATATATATATATATATATATATATATATATATATATATTGCAATGGTAACGAATGTGTGATTTGAGAACACACATTCTGCATTAAATGTGGAATCATTTATTAGTAAATAAACAATCAAATTAATTTTAAAAAAATAATTAAGTTTTAATAAATGAAAATTTATAAGTTATAAAACATTTTAAAGAGTTTTTTTTAAAAACACAAGTTGCCAAAAATAAAGCATTGCATAATCTTATTGTGTAAGGGAAGTTTTAATATTGAAAGAGGAGGAGGAAGGTGGGTGGAATTAACTATAAGTAAAAAAAGTTAAAACTAGCTCTCTTTTTTTATAAATTTAAATTGAAAAAAAAAATGTAAAAATAAAACCGACCTAAAATATATAATTTGTAAATAAAAAAAAATAAATTCACTTAAAAGATTACAAAAAAACCTCCCATTACATTAATTGAAGAGACAAAGAAAAGGATTCAGGACTGTATGTATCATATCAGAATCTTAGATTAAGCTAAGCAAGAATTTAGATTAAAACATAATGGAAAATTAATTAAGAAAATATCAATTATTTAAATCAGATTGAAGAAAGATAACTAGAAAACAATAAGGGAAAAGCATATAAAAAGACAGAGATTCATTCACTTATTATTATTATTATTATTATTATTATTATTATTATTATTATTATTATTATTATTATTATTATTATTATTATTATTATTATTATTATTATTATTATTATTATTATTATTATTATTATTATTATTATTATTATTATTATTATTATTATTATTATTATTATTATTATTATTATTATTATTATGTTGATGATGATGATGATGATAACATTATTGTTACAATTTTATTATATAACCTATATTTGTTATTATCCCATATTCCTATCATATAAGACCTTTCAAAGAAGAGAGGATGGTAAGAGCCATTAACATCTCCAGCATGTGGGTGTATATACTTATATTTAATGAAAAACAACCCAGCAGCATGCAGTACTAGACAGTATCTAAAGTGTCTGGCCAGTCTTCAATCCCACTCTTGTGGAACAGCAAGTGCTCTCCATTTAAAACTCATGTTCACCTTATGATCTGAAAATTCATAGAATATCTCTCTCCTTCATTAAAATGTGGAAAATCAGGAAGAAGCCAAACCATCGATGGGAAACAAAGGCTAACCAGTTGGTGATCAACAAAGCAGGAGAAAGCAATGAATTGCATGCCTAAAAGTGTAATGTGCTATCCGTAAAAATCTTAGGTAATTATAAACTTGATTATTCCAATTTAAAGACTTGAACATTGTTTAAATAAAATACTTTAATGTACTTTAATAACCACATCCACAATAATCTTTAAGTTGTTTCCATAAATCATTACATAGTTTTATATCATAATGTGTGTGCATATGTTTAAATTTTATTATAATGTATTTTAATGTGTGTAAAGCTTTAAGTTGCTTCATGGATTCTCATTATAGTATATTTTAATGTGTATGTTTAAATTTATAATGTGTTTATCATAATGTATTTTAATTAGAAGTATGTTTAAATAAGTCATTTGTTCGCTTAATTATTGCCTAATCAATTCTGTCTTTCAACTACCTCTGGCATTATATTTCTCTTCTTTAAGGGCCAGTTTGCTGCAATAGTGAAAGTGCAGCTGGAGTTAAGATCGAGATTTTAAATTAGATAATGACAGTAATTTTTTCCCATCTGGGTTATTATATATATAAATAATCCAGTGCATAATGCTATACTGAAATAAATATACAAATATTAAGCAATTAAATCATCCCACATGATTAAGAAATAGCCAAGTCAAAATGGATACCATTTTGACTTGGCTATTTTGAAATACGAACTCTAATGTATTTATATATTAGTTCACAGAGGGCAGTACTGGATTTCTTAATCATATGGGATGATTTAATTGCTTAATATATATATATATATATATATGTGTGTGTGTGTGTGTGTGTGTGTGTAAAGTAACTGGAATTTTGTAATAAAAATTGTATATTTATTTTTAGATGCTGCAAATTAATGCCATTTTAAAGTACAGTTTATTTAATGTAATGCACTATCTATATATGGTTTTTTACTTCTCAAAGTAGTCTGAAACCTTTTGCAAAGTGATGTCTTTTAACATCTGCATCATTTTTTTTTTTTTCATCCTTGTAAGTCTACTCAAAAATATTTTTTGGCATATTTTTATTTGAGAGAATAAAAGAAGTTGTACAGAGTGAGGTTGAGTGGATTGATGAATTTACTTAAAAATTATTTCACACTCAGAAGATTTTTTGTACTGGTACATTATTATTAGAAAACTAGCACTCTTACTTTGCCATAAAACTGGACATTAATGTTTTATGGAATCATGCAAAAATTTCCAAACTTTGGGTTTTAAATAGCTGATCATTGAAAACATATTCTAAATGAACAATACCATTTGCATAAAAATCATTAGTGTCTTGACATTGGATCTAAACTCAGCATGCTATTTTGTGATGTGATGAGTTTGACACTTCCATTTACTCACTCATAAATGTATGTTTTCTCTAAAAAAACTTGTTTATAAACTGTTTCAAGCGTTATAACTGTTTCCTTTTCAATGTTTCTTAACAGAAATCAGAATTTCACATTATTCCAACTTTTCAGCCATTACAAAAATCAACAAATAAATGAGACACATTTAACAAAACTATTTACTATGCCACACACTGATTCTCTTCAACAATGATAGAGGGAAGACTGATGCAGGGTGATCCCTGCAAGGATCAACTAGAAGAGGCATGCACTTGCCTTCAAGTGAATGATTCTAGTTATTTTGGGAAACTCCCTCATATTATCAGTACTTATTTTATATATAAGATAAAAGGTAAAGCAGCTATAGTAACTAACTAATTGCAAGATGGCATCATATCTGATAGATTACCAAGAGAAGCAATGAAACATAAAATAAATCATTATTTATCAAACTTTCTACCTGCAAGATGATGAGGGTTTGAACAATTTTCTGTTTTATTTTATTGTCTTGATAAGTAATATTAGACAATAGTTAGTTTGTTTATGAGTTGACTATCTGAATAACCCGATTGAAACTTGACGAAATGTTCGTTTACTAGATTAGGTAGTATATATATGTTACATTATTTATCAGATCAGAGTTTATAATTTATTCTTATTGAATAATAATTTTATTAATAGTATTTTCCTTCTAAACGTTAGTAACCAACTAATACTTTAAATACATTTAAAATTTAAATGATCATTTCCTTGCCATTAATATTTCTATAAAATGCATCAAAACTTACAATTACTATTATTATTAAATAGATTAATATAGTCAGCTTAGGAAAACATTAATGATTAAAAGAGCAGGTGAAGGTTGTAATAGCTGATGACGACAATGATTCATCATTGGAATGAAATGATACTGATAATCAAAACTTTATACATAAAGACAGATATTGTTCTATAAAAATGCATTAAAAATTAATAAATAACAATGTTTATCATTAGCTAAGTTTGCATCAAAATTATTAAGGAAGCTAGTGTAATTTTCAATTATTTTTAATGGACTTAGAGAAAGTTTTAATTACAAAATTTATCTTTTATAGACTTTTTAATGTTTTAATTAAACATTTGTAACTGATCTTTTTTTGATCGAATAGTTTATTATAAATCTCTCTTTACTGAGTTGTTTTGATCTCATTTGATGATGATGATTAAGTTAAATGATTTGATTATATGTAATAAAGAAATGTCATATAATAATAATGATAATAAAGATGAGCTATATAAAAATTTATTTTAAATTTATAAACACATTTATTTAAAACAAAATAAATTAATAATTTTTATACCATGATAAATATATAAAATTGCATATGTATAAAGATTGAAATTATATATCACAGTTAAATTGGTTATAAATTTAATATTTTAATATATTAATTAATATTGGAGCACATATAAATAATAAAATTAATATAAAAATCTTATTTGAATCAAATAAATTCAATATTCTTTTAGATATAAATGATATACTACATATAAAAAAATATATAAGTATGATACATTGTATGTATACAATATTGTCATAACAATATTGGTACTTGAATTTATTTTGTAATTACTTAAATGCTCATTTTTTTACTGTTTGTTTATAAGAGTCATTGGAGTAACGTTTGCTCTGCAGTGAACTATTAAAAGCCACATTATCTATATACTCATAAATAATGCAATCAATCTTATTATAGCATATATTTTTTTAAACAAATTTAATTAAGATGTGAGAGTTGATTTAAAATAAAAAATGTAAATATAAATCACAGGTTACAGGATTGTGACATCTAATAACAAGAGGTAAAAGCATCATCATATTACAATCATATTTTTTGCAATCAGTATTTAGATGTTTTCCCTCTAATTTCTTCACCTATAACTGGATAAATATTTGTATTAGCAATGGGATTATGACATCTATGGCACAAAAAATTACCAAGATTTACACAAAGTAAAGATGGTAAAAATAATAGGAAATGAGATTACTTTGGGATTTTCTTATTGTGGGATCTTTCAACTAAAAATAATTCTATTAAAATTATTACTTTCTTTTAATAAAATATATTATTAAATGGCAATCAGAAAGTGATATAATGTTATCAGTCCACACATTATTAATCACAAAAAAGCAAAGAATATACAGTAAGATAAATACTTCACATGATCACCATTCTTATGCTTGTTTATAATTGTTATTAAAACAGGAAAACTCTCCATACAGTAGTGCCACTCAGTGCAAGCCAGAGTAATCAATGGTTTCCAGAAGGCTTGTGCAGATAGGAATTTTATGCACAAGCCTTCTGGAATCCATTGATTACTCTGGCTTGCGCTGAGTGGCACTACTGTATGAAAAGTTTTTTCTGTTTTAAGATAAATACTTCACTTGATCACCATTTCTTATTCTTGCCCAAGCTGTTAAAAAGGAAAAACTCTCCATACAGTAGTTCCATTCAGTGCAAGCCAGAGTAATCAATGGATACAAGAAGGATTGTACATAAAATTCCTTGATTAATCTGGCTTTAACTGAGTGGCACTACTGTATGAAGAGTTTTGACTGTTTTAAGATAAATACTTATGACATTATGTCTAAAACATCTTATATTTAATATGTGATATAAATGATAGATATTTTTTTTATCTTTAGAATTTTTCATATGTAAACTATTAATGTGACATATTGCCTTTTTTGACAGAAATCATAGTTTATCAATCATAAATTTTATTCATTAAAATGTTTTTTGGTTTATTATATTTTTTATATATATATAAATAAAAATTGAACTATTTTAACTTTTATTACTAACATAAAAAGTAATTCTTTCTTTTATCTAAATATAATAAAATAAGATAATGTAAAAATGTTTATAGTTTCAATAAGCAGTCAAGAATTCATATAATAATATAAATTATTAATATAAATAAATAACAAGACTATTTATTTATAAGACTAATTTTATATTTATTAATGAATTTAATAATTTAATAAATTATTAATTTGTACCTATTTTAAATTAAAGGGCTGTATATTCTAAACATTTCTAATCTATACTATGCATAAAAACTAGTTATCCCACAGATTATACATTTGTTAAAAGAAAATAAAACATAGCTGAAATTGATTCAGTAGTGATTGAATTTTGTCCACTATATCAGTGTTTTATAATAAATTGTTTATAAATAAATAAACTATTTATTATAAAATTTTTTAATTTATTTTACAATATATTACCTTAAATTTGCTGATTATAAATTGGTTTTGTTATAATACTAAACGATCTAAAAAACGAACATTCAAAATTTTTCGTTAAGAGATTTATTAGAAACATATATTATTATTTAAAATAGTTTTTCCACTTATAAATCCTAATTCGATTACAGAAAAAATAAATATAAAAAATATTTTTGGGATTTATTTATTAATATTAATCAAATTTAGAATGCTTAAATAAAATTTTTGTAATAAATTATTTATAAAAAAATAATAGAAGTATTTATTGTTGAAATTTTTAAAAAAATATTAACAATAAAAGTTTCTATTTGATAAATTACATATTTTAAAAGGCAATGTAATGTATTTTTTAACTTGAAAGTTGCTACATACGCTCACTGTGAGAGTATTGGATAACTGAGTCAAGAGTATGGTTTTATTCCAGATGAAAATAATTTTCAAATTCTTTAAAATTCTCCAACATAAATTAAATGGTGTTTTTGAACTTTTTAATTTTATATTATCAAACTTCTCTTTTGTAAATATTTCCAAACTATATATATGTTTAATATGCAATAAATCATATTTAAAATTATCATTGTATTTTTTGCATTACTTATTAGTTTTTAATTAGTTTTTTAACTTAAACATTTTAAAGATGTATAATTTAAATATTATATATATATCATTAATTTCTAGTCAATATTTAGACAATTCCAATATCACTAACAATCAACAATTTTAAACTGTTGTCAAGGCAACCGTCTTTTAACAATAAAGGTGGAATCTCACCTTTATTAATGATCCAATATATTTATATAGACATTAAAGATTGCAACATGTTTACAGAGACTGAAATCATTGATACAAAAGTTTAAATAAACCTCTTTAAATAGATAAATATAACTTGTTCTGAATGCAGACTATTAAATAGTCCATTATCTCATTACAAACAATTTTCAAATATCAACCAAAGTATTATTTAAATAATAAGTGTAATAATACTATATAGTTGTATTCATTTCTTAAATAAATAAGTAATTATTCACTAAAATGACTTTAAAATATTTTTCATTTTTTAATGGTTCAATTTTATATTATTACTGATATTTATGAAAGCAATATTGTCCTCATAAAATAATAAGATTAGATTCATGCCAACAAAAGTTTTAACTAATTGTTAATTATTATGTAATTAAAAACAAACTTCAATGATATTTTTGTTATACAATTTTGACAGTCTCAAGACAAAAATTTTCTTTACAATGTTACTAAAAACATTGCATGCATATGCAATTTTTTTTTAAAAAAATACACATTTTGTTCAGCATTACAATTAAAGTAAACTTTCATCATAATACAGAAACAATATGTACTAAAAAATGAAACATCTTTAAATTATATAAAATACAATTTATTTAACTAATTTTTATTTAATGTACTTGAAACAATATTCTTTTTTCATTCAAGACATAAATGTCTATCATTAAAATTATAAACCCATCAAAACATCACATGATTAGCATTTCAAATGCATGCACATGTTGTTAATAAAAGTACCAAATTCTCCATACAGCAGTGCCACCAATGCAAGCCTTTGTAACCAATGGATGTTGGATGAGTAGGCACTAGATAGGGATTTTATGCACAAATCTTTCTGCATTCATCTATTATGAAGGCTTGCACTTGGTGGCATTACTGTATGGAGAATTTGGTATTCTTATTAAAATTATATACAATATCAGAAAAAAAAACATTTTATTCACTACATATTTTGATCACACACTGTAAAAAGTGCACTAAAAATAAATCCATATACTGCATATATACAACTTAAATTAACTTTATTAATTTTTATTTAAATTTACTACTAATAAAAACAATATCAATAAAAAAGATTTTGTCACTTGCAATGTTAAGACTACAGATAATCAACTGTATATTACATAGATAAGCCTAATTTTTATTTTGTTTAGGCAACAGTAAAATGTATTAAATAGTTTACTATTTATAAACTTTGAAATTGATACTATATATTTTACTAATCTATTAAACATTCTTTTGGAGGTTGAAGCTGTATAATTAGTCAAGTATGTTTGTGTCTGCAACTTATGAAGAAAGGCCGTGTGGTTTCCATCAGCATTGCCAATATGCAACAGCACTACAAGTCGAACAGCATGTCATTTCACTCCATTCCTGCAATGTATTTCCAGAAATCCCATACACTTATTTACAATTTAATTCAGAAATATGGTTATATGCAGATTACTGACATTGTTCAACCTACAGATCGGCCTTCACCTGCTGATAGTTGCTGGCTTGACTTCTTGCTTCATGACATTCACAAATTTCACTCAGACAATACCTTTCATGCTAAAGTTATACTTTGGCAAGCATATCAACTAATCAATCCTCAGGTTACCATTATTAGACCGAAACATGGCTTATCCAATCACAAACTTGTAGTCCTTTTTAAATTTTGGGCATTGGAGCCAAAGTTTTTGGACTACCTAGTTAAAGTCAATCTTCATGCTATGTCTATAAACTGGTTCCTGAGCTGTAGGAGACAAATCAGTGAGATTGATCCATTATGCTCTAACTGCTGCAGACAAGATGAAACATGTGACCATATCATCTACTCCTGCACTGGAATTGGGAATATTAAAATGTTTATCTATCAGAACTCTAAAGTGGACTTCTACAAGATTCTCTCAATTAAGGACTGCCTGCATTCTGTAGACATCCCAACCATCAGACTGTCAATTTTTTTGATCTTCTCTGTATGGTTGGCCAGATGTAAGAAACAATTTACTCGGCCTTTTCCAGATATTGATTCTTATTTTCTATAAACTCTTAAAAAACTTAAAGACAGAGACAGAATCTTATCTACAAAATTTTTATATGAGGAAACTTGGAAACTTTTTTCAGCTTTCTAAATAAAGTCCTTGATGACCAAAATATCATGTATTAATTTATTAAGTTTTGTCCTTTTTTACCATGATGTTATCAGGTAATTATTAATTATGCCTACAGTATCATTTGTAAACATATATTATTTGTTTTAATAAAGTTATTTTAAAAATATCTGAAAGAAAGAGGATTCTAGTTAAAATCAATCATAATATTTTTTTGGCAAACTAAAATATAGATTGCATTGTAATTTGAAGATTATTTATTTTCTAGTATTCACTATTAATTCAGCTTATTTTGGAAAAGAAGTTTTTTTTTTTTTTTTTTACCGGATGAATATTGAGAATACGTTTTCTGCCAATTAAAAATAAAACAGGCATTTTTTCTGAATAATCAAGTTGTGTAGATAAATCCCCCAATAAGATAACTTTTAACTATTCATAAATATTAATAAAAAGATTTCCAATTTTAGTTTTAAATTTAATTAGAATTTTTATATTTATTTCTAAATCTTTCATCTTAAATGAATATGATCTTGTCTAATATTTTATCATTTGTAACATAATTTATTTTTTTATTTTTAAGAATGATTATTTTTGGAGATTATCTTTTAAAATATTAATTAAACCCACAATCCTTATTAACATAAAATGTGAATAACAAATTTTATTTAATAAACATCACCCACATCTATTCATATAATTTATATCCCTATCTGCATATGAATAAATATTTCTTAACATTCTTAATATTATTTAGAAACATTTATTAAATTTTGATTAACAAATATCAAACTTAGCCCACCCGACCCATAAATCTGACATAATCTCTTCCAGATAAATACATTAATGATTATCACTAATCATTTATTATACTAGAAATGATCTCTAGCATAGATATAAACTTTAAAACTCTTTTAAAGATCAATATATATGTTTTTTAATTAAACAGACACATGGAATAATTTAACTTCATTTTTCTTTTTCATGTGTAATATCTATTATAGATATTTTATGCTGAACCTGAACTCATCAGTTGGATCAAGTTACCATCTCTCGCATATATTTTATCATATATTCGGTATTTATCAATAGTAAATTATTACATTTTTATTTACAAATGTCAAACTTATTCTACATTGACACAATACTCTCTAGAAAATAAAGCAGTGATTATCACCATCATTTATAAAGCTAGAGATTATCTTTAGCGCAGATTTAAACTTTAAATGTCAAAGATTAATATTTTTGTTGTTTTGGTTTAAACACACACATAAACTAATTCAACCTTATTTCTCTTTTTCCATGTGTTATATCTACTATACATGTTCTTAATAACTTCCACATCATTACACATTCTTGAAACACATAAACATACAAAAAAGTTATATGTGAGAAATTGTGACCTGAGACAACTGATATGTGCTGATTCTGCACAAAATGTATCTTGAGAATCATTTCTTTATTACAATATCTTTATTCACATATTTGTATTCAGGTTTTTAAAAACATCTATAAAAATCTTTAATTGTGTTAAACTATTTTTATTCTTTTACAGTTTTATTTTCTTTTTTTTCTTCTGATTTCTATTTTATTTACAGCATATTCCTTTACTACTGTATCATTAAGAACCACATTAATATAAAAACACCACCTACTTAATTTTAAACTAGTAGACAAATTCCTAATTGACATCAACTAGAAATTGGTTTAATGTTGTATATAAGCTTAAGAAAAAAAAAAAAAATAAAAGCATAATATTTATACAATCACAGCATATTACCTATAGAAAAAAGCACAACAACATGTTATACACAATTCATAAGAATATTCCACTCATCTGCAAAAATAAATGATGAGTTGATCAGTTAATGGCTTTTGATTTCTAAGAAAGAATCATAAAGATTTTTTAAAGTTTTCTTTTCATTTCATTAGTTTCAAAAGACTATCAAAGTTTAATCAAACAATTTTATGATCACTGTTATGTTTTTGCACACAGAAAACTGAACTAAACTACTTCTTAACTAACCTGTTTTAAAGACATTATGATGGTCAAATATCCAATATGATTTATTTGTCCATAATGTTGTCACAAACAGAAATAAATAAATAATCAATCAAACAAGATTGAAATAAAAAACTATTAATAATTATATTTAAATATTTATCAAACCAGCTTTCATCTCCATTGAGATCTTCTCAAGATATTATATTATAGAATTCACATAAACAAATAATAATATTCACTCTATCTACTGGACATTATTTACATTATATTTCATTTTCTTTTTAAACATGTCCATATATTATAAATAAATAAATTTAACATATTATACATCTAAAAATTTTAACAATATTCCCCCCCTCAAAAAAAAAATAATAATAATTAAATATATATTTTACATCTTTTAAAAAGTAAAAAATAAAAATAAATAAATAAATTGGTATTTACATATGTACAACCATTCCCTACACTTTCCAATTGTTTAATAAAGCTCATTTCCCACCTAATTTAGCTGGACCTTTTACTATATTTACACATTTGTCTAAGTTTTCTTGAATATATAATGTTTCATAATATATTCTCTTATGGTAATTCTTCACATACTTAATAACACTTATATTTTCCTCACACTTCATTTTATGCCCTGTATCCAAATAATGCAAATATGGCCCTGATCTCATGTTTTTTCTATTAATTGCTCAATCATGTTCCTTACCTCTCTCACCTGCCATTCTCCCTGTCTGTCCTATATATATATATTATTGCATTTTCCACAGCTAATTTTATATACCAGCCCCATCATACTACTAACATCATTTAACTCTTTTGCATTATGTAACCATTTACCCAAGGACTTATTATTGTTCCAAGCTATTTTTACATTATTTGACAATTTATCTTTCATTAATCTTTTATATACTTTTTCTGAATATGGAATAGACATCCATTTACTATCTCTATATCTATTCCTGTTATCCTCATTTACTTTATCTACCTTACCATCAAAAATTTTTCTGATTTTCTTTTCTTTGTAACCTATTTTTACATAATTATTTTTCATCTTTTAATTTCTGTTTATATGCCTTTGTTTTATCTAATGTTAATCTATCATTTTTTATTTTAAATCCCTTTAAAACTCCCATTTTCTGGCACCATGGCTGATAAGAAGTTGGATCAATCAACCCTCTGCTCTTTTCATCTTAAAAAAAAAACAATAAAAAACAAAAATAAAAATAAAAGGTCCAGTTAAATTAGTTGGGAAATGGGCTTTATTAAACAATTGGAAAGTGTAGGAAATGGTTGTACATATGTAAATACCAATTTATTTATTTATTTTTATTTTCTACTTTTTAAAAGATGTAATATATATATTTAATTATTATTATAATTTTTTGGGGGGGGGGGATATTGTTAAAATTTTTAGATGTATAATATGTTAAATTTATTTATTTATAATATATGGACATGTTTAAAAAAATGAAATATAATGTAAATAATGTCCAGTATATGGAGTGAATATTATTATTTGTTTATGTGAATTCTATAATATAATATCTTGAGAAGGTCTCAATGGAGATGAAAGCTGGTTTGATAAATATTTAAATATAATTATTAATAGTTGTTTATTTCAATCTTGTTTGATTGATTATTTATTTATTTCTGTTTTAAAGAATTTTTATTTTTTTACTTAAACTGAATTCATCTCTTAAAAATAATTTCTTTCAAATAAACAAAAAAACTTATATAATACTTTTGGTATAATATTAATATAATCTATGTTCTTTATTACTTTTTACAATGCTTTTGGTAGATACTAACCTATCAACTTTTTTGTATTATTTAACAAATTATTTCTTTCAAACTATTTTTTTCATTATCAACTTTTCTATCACTTCCTTTAAGTGCATTAAAAGAAAACATTTTAAAAATAAAAAGATATAATTATTTTCTTCCCTAGTTTTCCTTTTTTTAAATTTAAATCATTATCATTAACAGACTTTCATTCATAAAAATATTCTCAATATCTGTCTGAATAGCCGAAATCAATGTAATCCTAATAAAACTCTATGTCCTGTTTTAAATAAATAGTTTAATTTTATTTCCATAAAAAAGAAATACAGTATATGTGACTGCTTTTTTATGTTTAACAGGTTAAAAAATATCTGATTTAATAAGAGATTTACATTCTTTATTGTTAAATATATTATCAGTACATACATCTAAAAATTTTAAACTAATCTTTTAGCATCTTTTGACCACATTGGAAAGAGTTGGCTTGGGCAACATACTAGAAATACAAACATTACCAAAATTTGTCAAGCAAAAAAAAAAATATGTCCATAATTTTAGTAATATCCATCACCCCAGATAAGCAAAAAATTCATTAAATAATAATACTAATTATGCAGGGACCCATTTGGAAAGTCATTAAGCAGGTTCCAAGTTGGTGATCCTTAATATAGAAATTGTATATATCTAAGCAATAAAACATCACTGATGTTTATATATAATAAAAAATAGAATATTTAATCAAGCATATACAAATCTTTGGAGACGATTAAAGTATTATGTACAGAAAGACAAGAAGATGTTATTCTTTTACATTATCATTCCTATAAAAATAGATTTTTGGGTTTAAATCTACATAAGAACTTCAGTTTAAAGTAAAACTCCAATGAAAGAGCTATTATAGGTAAATAAAAACACTAGTTTAGTCTCATTTTTGACATTATATTTGTGTGCATATGCACATTTATTTTAATCATATTGCAACATGTAATCACACACAAAAATCTCATAATGTTTTAAATAAATTTACAATTTTGTATTGGCCACATTCATAAGCCATCTTGGGCTGTATGTTGCTTTCAAGCTGCTGCAGGTTGGACACTCCTATTTTAAACTAATAAAATTTAAATTATTACTTTATAATATATATTTAATAGAAACATTAAAATTATTAAATTTGTTCAATAACTCTTCCAATTTCTTATTCCACACTATAAATAAATAATAAACTTACCAAACAAATGACTGTAAATTGAAACAATCCACACCAATAATAATTTTTAAAAAAATTTAATAAAAACAGAATAAATGAAAAAAGAAACAATATATCAAATAATCAAACTAGCCTTTAAGTTATATAAAATATTATTATATTTAAAATACATAGAATCTTTCAATAACTAAAAACAATTTTTATTTAACACATTAAATTTCTCATATGAAATCATTTCATTTTTCTTTAAAAATGGACATAAATATTTCTATACTATTTAGGAATATGATAACATGTTTTTAATATTAAGATTACCAAACATTCAAATATCTTGACATTTCAAATAATTAATTTACCCAAGTCTTTAAATAATGAAATCATTGTATATTTACCAATAATAAATAATTAATAAAAGCATGCAAAACTTTACTAATAATATTCCTTTTAAAGTCAAAATAAATCTCAAGATTATCTTTATGAATGTAATTGTTTTAAATCTACTTTAGAACATTTAATTTCAATAGTCATTTGGATATGAATTCAAATACTGTCTCCTATGTAATATCTTATGAAAAGTTTGTAAAAATATAAAATTTTAAATAGAAAAAAGTATTTGAATTTATATTGAGTGATTGTTGGAGCAAAAATATTTTGTAACATTAAAACTGATAAACATGACAATACTTTGAGGCTTTTGATAGAATAAATTATTTGAAGTCCAAAATATTTGAGTATTTGATAATCATGATATTAAAAATATGAAATAAGTCAGTAAATATATTAAAAAATATAGAAACATTTAAATCTGTTTTGAAAAAAAAAATGAAATGAATTCATGTGAGAAAGTTAATCTGTTAAGCAATTTTTTTTTGTTACTGAAAGATTCTAATATATTTTAATTATAATAATGTTTTATATAAAATTAAAGAATATTTTATTATTGGGTATATTTTTCAATTGTTCTGTTTATATTAATTTTTTGAATTTGATGTAGATTTATTTGTTAGGAAAATGAAAATTACTTATTTGCAATTCAAAATGAGAAATTGGAAAAATGATTGATTAAATTTAAGAATTTTAACATTACATTAAATATGTATTAGAAGGTGGTGGTTTAAATTTTATTACATTAAATTTTTAGGTTTATGAATAATAATGAAACTTAGGCATTTTGCATTACATTCATATTTTAAAGATTAAAACAGTCTTTATTAAATCAGATAATCATGAGTCTGTAGCATATATACAGGCAGCTCAAGATTGCTTTGTAAATAAAAAAATGAACTATTCAGTTAAAACAGAAGAGTTTTAAAAAGTTTACATTTATTAAGACTATTTAAACAGATTTATCAAGAATATTCTCTTGAATGAAAATATATTAATAGCAGTACTTTAAATAAATAAAAAAAATAGGGAAGAAAATAATTATATTTTTAATCTTTTGAAATACATTTAATGCATTAAAAAAAAAGGAAGAAAAATGATAATAAAAACAGTTTGAACGAAAAATATTAAGCTAAAAAACTTGTTATCTGATACAGAAGAAAAAATTTATGGTTAGTATATACCAAAAAAATATATAAAATTTCCTTTTTCATGTAAAAAAAATCTTTTGGTAAGATGAGACTAAGTGTAAATGAAAGAATGAAAATCCATTAAAGTAGATAAGTTGAAAAGTAATTTTCTTCAGTATTATATGCATATAAACAATAATAGACATAAAAATATTTTTAATAGGGCTTCTGTAATTCATTTTAAAATTAATGAATTACAAAAAAATTAAAATACCTACCATTATGATTTAATATTTATAAATCAAAAGCTATTTATTGATAAAATAACATTTTAATTTTACACATGACTAGAATGATGTTATAAATGTTGGGTAATAATATGGTATGATTGCTTTGATTAATGGGAAATATGTCATAATTGTTTAAATGTAATTGGTTTTATATCTAATTTTATTTTATATTTGTTTAGATTTGATAAGGTTGTATAAGGTGACATGGACAAGTGATGGCTAATATTAATTAGGAATTTGGGTCTAAGTTTAAAATTAAATAGTTGACATTACTTATAATTTTTTCTAGTTTATCCATTGATAGTTCATGTTAATATATATATAATCCAAACAAGTAGACTTCTAAATAGGAATTAATACATAAATTAACTAAATGGTGCTATTATGCATGAGCTTATGGTTAAGACCTGTAAAGGTCCCTGCCTTCGCATTTTCAACTACACATGCTTTAGGTTTATTAGCTTAGTAAGTTTATTGTCTTTTTTTTTTATGATTATCTCAAATAAGTATAATAACTTTAGTTTTTCTTTGAGACTTCTTTAGGTATCATTTTACTTATAAGTAGATGATCAGGACTGCAACTAGGTCATAATAAAAAAACTGGTTTAAATTCAATCCATGGAATTAATGATTAATATAATATATTTTATATCCTTAAACAGCTTTTAAATATTATTTTACCTTTTAAAACTTTAAATATTTTTAAAACTTTTATAATTTTTTTTACTGAGAAATGAAATTGAAACAGCTCCCTGCTTTATTTTTTTTCATGAATCTGTACCTTTATCATCTTCTTGTTCTCTTTCTCTTATAAACCCAAAGATAATGTGATATCAGAAAACTACTTACTTAAATCTCATTGGTCAATATTCCAAATCAATTATTACAACTTTTAAATAAATATTTTTCTGCCTCTATTTAAAATAATTAAAATCAATAAATATTTTACAAACAAAATTAATTTAAATCATTTCTTTAAACTAAAGTATTAAGTATAATTATGTTTTTAATATCTGATATTATTAACTGAATTTAAATATAAAGTTTAATAATAAATATTTATTTTTAATATATTGTTATTATAATAATTTTAAAATAAATTATCTCATAATATCTAATTGTTCCTTCTTTTATTTATTACAATTCTATATATATTTAGCATTTAAAGAAACATTGTAATAAAAATAAATTAAAGTCAAATTTATGATAATGATATTTATTTGGATTGAGAACAATTGTATTGACCTTATATATTGGATTATAATATAAATGATTATAAATAAAGATGGTTATTAAATCTCTACAGAATTTTATCTTTAATATTTATGTACTAAGTTATTTATTCATGTTATATCAAAATTTATAGCATTACTATTATCTCAATTTTAAATTTAAAAGTTTAGAGCTATAATATGTATATTATATTATATTCTTACCATGGATAACCAATCAAAAGTTTACAATGTATGTATATAAGAGCATTCCAATAGTTCTAAACAACCTTTTTTTTTTTTTTACAATAAATGCTACAAAAGAAAGCATTCTAATCATCTTTACCTAGAATTGTCCCCATTGCCAGACTGGTTTTGAGCTATGGCTCTCTTCAGTGAGGAGCTAGGACACCAGATTAAAAAACTAATTCAAGATAAGCATTTATCTAAAAGTAAACTCTTAAGAATAAGGTATGAAAATTTTAGATCTCTACAAGTCTTTAAATTCAGTTTTCCAACAGAAATATTCATGTGGGTCTGAACTTAATTCAGAAATCCCATATATTAATGAGCTTTGTAATTTAATTTAGCCAAAGCCCCAAACAGTAAAATAATAATAGTACTAAAATCATGTTATATGTCATATGGCCTATATAGCTTGCATTTACCAATATGTAATATAAAGAGCATTCCAATAGCTCTAAACCATCTTTTTTATCTTGAGTTAGTTTTTTAAATCTGATGTTCTAGCTCCTGACTGAACAGAGCCATAGTTCAAAACCCATCTGGGGATGGGGACAATCCTAGATAAAGATGATTTGAATTCTTTCACTTGTAGCATTTATCATTAAAAATATCTTGTTTAGAGCTATTGGAATGTTCTTTATATTACATATAGGTAAATGCAAGCTATATAAGTCATGTGACATATAACATGATTTAATTACTATATATATATATATATATATATATATGTGTGTGTGTGTGTGTGCAATTATCACATGCTTAGAGATTACATGAATTTTAAGGCAGATCTCACCACTCGAGCAGACATAACTTACATAAGTAGACAAATAAAATTTTGTCTAAAAAATCGAGTAATCTCTTCTATTAATTAAATAATTATGCTTTATATAAATTAAATATTTATTAGAACGTATTATTTATCTTTAAAATTATGTAACAAAATAAATCGCGTGTGATAAAAGTACTAATGACTTTGTTGTATTTCATATAACCATTTCAAACTGACAAATAAATAATACTCAATTCTGCTGAAATATTAACCCTTATTCAGTCTAAGTTACTTTTTTATTAGATATTTTTAAAAATAACTTAATGTTTTAGTGCTTATATATTATATGTAATCAATCATTTAATAATAAATAATTAATTTAAAATAATGATCCTATTATAGACTACTTTCATAAAAAAATCATAAATTAAAATTTCTTTAATGAGCTATATTCAATAATGATAGGATATAATATATATGGCTAGATCATGTTATTTAAGGTCATATTCACATTCTTGAACAATCGTGTTTTTATTAAATCTAAGTCGAAAAAGAGTTAACGAGAAAGTTAATACACCTTTACTGTGCAGAAGATCAAAGAAAAAAAACTAAAAGATATTAAAATGTTCTAGTAAACAAGTTCTGATCTTCATTATAGTTTGATTCACAGATATACATAATTCTTTTTAACTTTTTTTTTTTAAAAGAAAAAGCTAAATCTTTGATAAGATGTATTTTTCAAAAATTTATTTAATAAGCATTCATTAGATTTCGTTGAGATATTTTATATATTTTTTTATGATATTGCTCAGAAAAAAATAATAAGTTAATTTAAAAAAATGAAACTTAATTTAACAGTCTTTAGTATTTTCCAAAATATTATACTCATTTTATTGTTGTCTTATTCTGTTGAGCAGCAGATGGTTTTTAAAATTATTTTCTAAATATACATGTAATGACCATTTTATTTAGATGATTGATTAATTTATTAATATATATTTAAAACAAAATGATTTTTACGATTTTCTATTAAAGTTTTTTATTGAACTAAAATTTGTAAATAAAATTATTAAATATGAAAAAAATATGTTACATATATTAATGTTTTGATTATTTAATATAACCTTTTTAAAATAAATATTACAAAAATATGTTTAAAAAATAAACATAAAAAATATAATCATATACACCAAAAACACATAGTATCTTCCTGAAATAATTAAAAAAAATTATTTATAAAATGAAGAAAAATAATTATAATTTCACAAAAAAACATTGAATATATTTTTATAAATCCCTTTATGCAATTTTATTTTTTCTTGTCTTTAAATTTGTTTTATAGCTATAAATAATTTCATTGGAATTTACTTTAATTAATTTCTGAGGCTATAACCTCGAGAATGTGCATGTAAAATGCGATAGTAGGTTCTCCTTTTTTCTTCCATAACATAAGCTTGTGGTTAAACACCTGTAGCTAGGTTGAAGTAAAGAAGGGTTCCCCTCTTTTCTTCCATAATGTAAGCTTGTGGTTAAATACCTGTAGGGGTCCCTACTATTGCATTTTACACGCATATTCTCGAGATTATAGCCTCAGTGAATATTACATACGTAATCAATGTGACAACTTTAATTAATTTCTTAAAATAAAAAGAAAATGTAATTAATTTTTATTAATCAAAATAAACATAAAAATAAATGACTGAATCTGCATAATAATTAGAGAAAAATATTTAGCAATGATATTGTTAGATAGATAATAATGAACATTGTGAGTCCTAAATTGAAACACATGAAAATAAATTTATTGATAAACACTTTTTATTTCTATTTTAATCATCTGAGAATATCTTTAATTTATATCTAACTCATGGTAAGATGATTTGTAAAATTGGGATTTCTGAGATGTAAGTTTTTTATGTCTCATGTATACAAAAACAGTTGTCTAAATTTATTGCACATAAAATACCTTGTGCATTGAGATAAAAGTTGATCATTTTTATCTCCTAGTAAGTTCAGACAAAAGAGTTACTAGCAAATGTTTCTGCTTGATACTAATAATGTTACTGATTGGTTGCCTAGTAACATTATTGCTGAACTCTTTTTTTAATGATTACACAGATTTACCCATTTAATGCTTTTGTTTATATTTAATTATCTATAAAAATATTGAATTCAGCATATATAAACATTTTCAAATTTACTGAAAAAGTTTATATTGATAGACTAAAACTTGCTGTAAATGAAAATATTGTTCAGTTAGAAAATGTTTTTCATTCTGTGAAAAAAAAAAAAAATTCTAATGCTAAAACATGATGTGAAGTTGTAAGATAAAATTCAACTATATAGTAAAATTATAAGTTAGAATATAAGAATACTAAACAAATTCTAAAAATTTTTTTCATTCTAAAAAATTATATTTTGGGTATATTTTATATGTGTTCCTGCCTGGCATAATAATAGAGTGGCAAATTTTGGAGCTCAAATTTCATGGGTTTTGGCCCAGTTTTAACGCTTCTGGTGCTTGAACTTTTTATAAATTTCTGAGTATAATTATTTTTTTAGTTATTTTAAAATGGAATAATTGTTTTTGTAAAATATATTTTTATTATATAAAAAAGACTGATAGACTCAAATAAAACAAATTAAAAAGCATTAAAATGAAAATTTCTATATCGACATATATATTGTTGAAATCTACAGAAATGTTTTTTTTAGTTTTGTCTCAAATAGATTTAAGCATTTAGAAACTTATGACATGTGCATAGATAATCAATTAATATAAAAACACATTCATCCAGTCATTTGCAATAAATATTATATATGATAGTATGTGTATAAGCATTCATCTAAATTTTAAAAAAGGTTATTGCTTACTTATGTTTAAATATAATAAAGAGTAGAAACTTTTTACAATGTCACGTTCAGTAGTTATAGCAATATACATAATAATAAATTTATTTATATATGGGTTTGTCCATTCATGTGCATGTAATATGTAGCACAATAAGTATATAGATAGTGTGGAACACATGTGGAAGTGAGAATAATGCATT
The DNA here is from genome assembly GCA_028023455.1 of Epiperipatus broadwayi. NCBI lineage: Eukaryota > Metazoa > Onychophora > Udeonychophora > Euonychophora > Peripatidae > Epiperipatus > Epiperipatus broadwayi. Next base: position 74,699 of record JAQFVV010000440.1, on the reverse strand, counting down.
AAATTCCAATTATTGTTTCTATTCTTTTATTTTTTTTGAACTTACTGGAATTTCAAAAATTATTAATATATAAAAAAACAAAATATTCTTTAAAATTCTTTTTAAACTTGTTTTTTTACTGAACTAAAATTTGCAAAAATATAAAAAAAATGTATTATGTATTCTATCCATTATACAATAATATTTTAATTATTTGATTTACTGAAGTTATTAGTATACTTGATAAAAATCTCTAAACGGAAAACTGTTAGTATAATAGGAATCAAAACAATATCAATATTTACTGCATTAATAATTTATAATTTTTTTAAAGTTTTATATTATTATATGAAATAATCATGTTGCTGCTCAGATATGATACATCCAAAATTGGTTGTGTATATTAATAACATATCTGATTAGTGATATCACTATAAATTAAAGATATTTAAATCCATTAGTAGAATATTTAAATATGATTTTATAAATTTTATGGTGAAATATTTTCCATGTATTTATTATATAACCACTAAACATCACATGATTATCATTCTTTATGTTTATAAAGCTCTTTCCACAGAGACAAAACTCTCTATACACTAGTACCACTCAGTACAAGCCAGAGTAATCAATGGCTGTTGGAGGGTTGCATCAGATCTTAAGGTCTAGGTGCAGTACTCTCAGATCCAATACTCCTCACTGATGAAAACCACAAGCTAGAAACTAGTGTGGGAATATTGAATGAATAGTAACTAAATAGGAATTTTATGCACAAACCTTTCAGCATCCATTAATTACTCTAGATTGCACTGAGTGGCACTACTGTATGAAGAGATTTGCCTCTGGTCCATAAAACTATTAATAAAGCTAAAGTAAAATTAAAAAATTTAAATATATCTGTTATTCAGTTTTATTAATGGCAGAATAGAAAAATGACAGCCTTTTGACCATCATTTTTGTAATAGTTTTATTTAATTGGTTGCATAACAATTTTTTTAAAGATTTAATGTAAATTAAATAAGTGATTTTAATATTATATAAATATGTGAGACATATAGTTGGTTTGAAAAGCTGTCATTAAGTTGTTATATCTGATATGTGAATTTGACAGTATTATGATGGTTTATTAATAGCATGATAGTTTTTTAAATTGACTGTGAGTTTGATATGTGTTAGCCTTGTGGACAAATATTCATGGACAAACATACATTCACTATTCAGACAATAGACAAAATAGAGATTTTATATATAGTGATATAATTATTATATGCATAACACACATGTATATGTTTATATTAGATTAATTTGATTCATTGATTAAATCTTCTTCAGAATTAATTAATATTAAATCTAAAGAAGTTAAAAATAATTTGTTTTCAATCAAATGATGACATGAAGTAAATCAGAGTAAAAAAGTATAAAAATTATTTAAAGAAATTACTTGTATATAAATATACTAACGCATAATAATCATAGTTGAATTAATAAAAATCAGTATCCGATTTTTACTTCTGTATTTCATTTTATTATTATTCTTTTTACAGCTAATTTAATGATTAATTGAAATGATAGTGTTATTTACATCTCCATGGAATCACAAGCCTGATTTTTCTAATTATACTTGTTTTTATTTCTGAACTAATAGTTAAATGTAGTTCTAATTTTTACAATGTTCTATAAATCTTCTCTCATATAATTAACAAGTTAAATTACTTCCTCTTTTTTGTATTCTTTCGCTGATACGAAGATTTAAAAAAAATTCTTAAAATACAGATTTTGTATAAATTAACCCTTTTATTCTATAATTTTAATTAAATAAAAATTCTTTGATTAGATGCAATGACGACAAAGATTATAATTTTTGTAAAAATATTTATATAGTCTTTAGGATTTCAGTTCAAATTATTATTATTGACTTCAAATCGATATCAATTTCTGGCAATCATACAAATGACAATCTTTAGATCGATCTATTATTGTTTTCATTATCTTCAAGCTTCTAAATGCCACATTGAATGTAGTGATGATAGAGTATTATACAATTATTCTATTATTAATGAGACCAAAATATAACAATTTTATTTGTACCTGAACTTAGTTTCCTGTCTGTTCATGGCATTCATAATTCTTTATTAATACCACATATCAATATTTTTTTTAATCTTGAATTTTCAATATCCACTTAAAAATGGTTGAAAAATGATGACTTTTAGTTTATATAAATGCCATTACATTTAAATATATTTTTTATTTTTCTTTATTCCAATTGCACTCTATCATTATGCAATTTTTTTTTTTAATTTTGGATTTTTTGATGTTGATGAATAATCTAAAATGGCAAAAGGTGTTAATAAGTCCTTTATCTTCATAATTATTTTTGTCATAATTTTTTTTTCAGTCAATATTTATAGTTCAGAAAGTAGATCACTTTAGTTTGGCTAATATATTTACTTTAATTAAGACCCATTTACTAAGTGCAATAAAAAAATAAAACAAATTATTTTTTAACAAAAGAGGATGAAATTTTCCATTGGGAACACTAGATCCTGATCTTAATGTTTGGACAATACTTTTTATATGGTCAAAATTCTTGTTTATTAATTTTTACTTATTATGAATTAATTATATCACAAAAATTTAATTAGTTTCTAAATATTTTAATAATAGAAGGAATTCTTCTATTGATGTGAATGACTTAGTGCAGAAGTAGCAGTATGGACTTGTTAGTCACAGATCTTTTGAATCAAAGTTATAATGATTACTCTAGTACTTAAAATCAAATAAGGTTCTGAGGAATAACTATTCTATTAGTTCTATGCTGTTTAATACAATATCATTGTGACAAGCTTGAGATCTAAGCTTAACTTGACTAAATCTCAACCTGTGACTTCCAATCATTAAATGTTACATGACCTCCTGAGAAATTATTTCTTTGATTATTTTTATTTTATCTTCCTATATATTATTATTATTCTAAGAATATACATTATTTTAATTCTAGAGTAGTTAATTTCAGATTTTCTCACATATTATGAAAAATTATGCATACCTCACATTAGAAATACTGTATTTATTGCATCCATGTTCAAGATTTATAAGTTTCAAATCTCTTAAAGTTTTAAATAAAAGTCAACTGATTTGTGCATTTAGAAGCTGATTGGTTTTTGACTTTTTAGATAAATGATGACAAATACTAAATCAAGTATTATTTGATTTAGAAACTATCGTTTGTTTATATTATGCATTGATGACTTCTATCTTCATTAACTGTTCTATCTCAGTGTTGATTCAAATACTTACATTTAAATAAATACTAACTATCTGGACAATAGTGAATACATATCATAGAAAAAATATTGTAATTGTCTAATGGTATTATTCTTTTGCAACTAAGAAAGAAAATTACATCTTACTAATATTCACCCATTGATCAAACAGGGTCAATAAACCTGTGAGATGTGACCTTTTATTGAAATATAAAAATTAATTCTTAGTGTTTTGAAAAAAAAAATCCATTGGAATGTTTCTTTGAAGTAAAAAATGGATATCACATGCTTTTTAATAACATAGTATATTGCCTGTTCTAATATATAATAACCACATAAAATGTATACAAAGATTGTGTTTACCTACTGATACAAGTTTATAAGCTTGATGGATAATTTATATACAGAATAAAAATCGCTATAATTTCCATAGCATCATAATGAATGATACTAGCATCTGTTCATTTGTAATGTTTTATGAATTGATTACTTGCTAAATAAAAGTATATCTACATTGCATCATTGTCATATATATATATATATATATATATATATATACAAATTTATAATTTATATATATATATATATATATATATAAATTAGTGTTTGTACACTGATAACCTTAAATGGATCAAATATTTGCTGAATGAAGAAATAATTTGGATATTAGAAAAATATTGGAATTAACCAAAATGTACATTGAATATCACAGTTTTTCATAATATTTCTATTTTTTCTGGAATAATAAAACAGCACTGGATTATAGTTTTTTTAAAAAAAAACCATTAAAATTATGGTACTATTTCATAAAGGCCATATCTAAAGACTATTATTCAGATAGTTTGCTTATATTTATTATTATTGCTATATTTTCTTTTCATTTAAAATGTATCCTATTATTGATATACATAATTGTATAATTATAGGTTAAGTAATTATCTATTTACATATCTAAATGAAAAATAGTTATGTCTTTATAAGTTTAAATTTATATCTTGCAGCATAGTAATTATTATTTTAATTTAAATTTTCATTTTTTATTTATTTATTGATTATAAATTAACTTTAGGTATGCCACTTATATTAGAAGTTCAAAAAGATTATATTATAATAAGTATTTATTTTAATTTATTCTCTTAAATTTATATCAACATATAAGTAGATTATATATATATATATATATATATATATATATATATATATATATATAGGTTACAATATATATATATATATATATATATATTGTAACCTCTGTCTTCTTCACTTATTCACTTTATTAGATTTATAAATGCCCAGGCGCCAATTCTATACAAGATAGAATAAAATTTATAATTGTAAATTGCTTTTAAACTTATTTAAAAGATTCTTATATTGTAATTATTCTATGGCTTAGCTCAGTTGAGGTTATAGGATATGGTCTTCATATAGGATGCAAATAAGAGTAATAAAAACGTCTATAAACAATAATTCTATAATGTTAATTTAAATAGGTTCTAAGCATCTATTCAATAATTAAACTGTTGCAAAATTGACAATTATTACATTTATTACAGTATAGACAATGATGAGGATTGGGTATCTTTTTATCCACATCACCACCTATTCTAAACAAAGTAGAATATATTATTAGCACTGTAATATGGTGATTTATCATTTCCAGACAGATTAAATAAATTGACTTCTACTGGCAAATTTAGATATTCTAGGGCTATGTTATGTTAAGCATATATGTGTGTGTGTGGAAATGGAGAATTGAACATATATAATCAAGCGATTCATATGGCTATTAATTCAATAAAACATTTATTAAAAATAAGAGACAAAATAAATAATAAATAGAAAAAAATTATTTTATGCATCTTTCTAACCAATTACATTTCTTCTACAGTAAAACCAAAATTGACTAATATTTAATATATGAATCATATATTTTCAAATATGTGTGCTTTTATAATATCATAAATATAATGTATTTTTAAAACATACTTTTTATTAGCTTATTTATAGAACTTGGATGATGCCATAAATCAATCATCTTTTATACATATTATAAAAATTTATACAACACTTATCTGTTATAATCAGTGTATATCATCTAACATTAACTATACAAAAATAAAGAAAGGCAGGGGAAAACAATAACCAAACACTTATACTTATATATGTGAGGATTAAATAATATCTCCAAACTCAATCTAAATAATCTAATTGTCCCTTGACCATTTCTACCTCCAACTACACCCAATACACTTCCTACATAAACAAACTTATAACAGACAAGGTTTTAATTCTTTATTTATTTTTAATTAACTTCATTAACAAAATTGAAGCATAATAAATACAATTTTTTCAAAATAATAATTTATAGCATCATGCACACATCCGAATATCTATAATCACCTATAATATAATTTCTAGATCATACAAAGTAATAGATTATCATGAAGTTACAATGTTTTGTTTTTTTTAGAAGAAAACAAAAAAAAATAATCAATAACGAAAAATACTTATCAATATTCCATCATTACATGTTAAGTTTTTTTAAAAAAAATTGAAAGTTGAAAGAAACATACATATCAATTTCAAAGACAACAGTAAATTATAACATAAAAAAAATGTCTATCCAATTGTTAAAGCATAATTTGTTAAGAATGACAATAGTTTTTTTTTTATCCTAGAATTCCATTATAGGCATGATAAATGACATTTGCATGCATTGGAATTATTTTATTATATATGCACGAATAGCAAAGTTATACAGTATAAAATTATCCTCTTGATATAAGATTAAATAGATAAACTCTTCATTTTAAATTTTATTTTGCAGAATATTGATAGAAAATTCTTAAAATTGAAAATCAAGCGTTTAATTATAGCGTTTAATAAGAAAATTTTAGCTAGCTTTATTTTAAACAATTTTGTCATTCTGATATTATTTACTTTTGGTAATACTTTAAAATAAATCATAATTACTTAGCGTACATAACATCCAGTCATTTTAAAAGTAGTAAATATGAATCATCATTTGACAGAAATTTGGAGCTGGCTTCCTTTTGGGGAGTTTATCTCCTCATTTTTATATTATTCAGTAGTATAATAGAAAATTCTCCACAAATATATTATTAGAATCATCACAATGTTTTTTTTATTTGTTCTAATACTCTTAGAGAGTTATTGATTCTTTTAAGCTTTATTTTTTTTTATAGCTTCTTCCTTGGAACTTTTTTAATACTTTTCTTCAAGTTTTAAACTTTTTGTCTCTCTCCACTCACGCCCTCTATGTTTTTTTATTACAATCAACTTAGGAAGTGTGCCAGAATTTTTACTCATAAAATTTTAACAATATATAATATTTGAATAGAATAAACATAATAATAAAAAAAATATTAAATATTAATTTATAAATGTTATTCACTAATATACAAATAATCTTTATCATTTTAAATATAAGATTATGAACAATACATAATCAGTAAATAATAAATAAAATATAGAAAAGAAAATTCTAATTAATAATATATCTATGTTTCTGCTTATTATGACATGTAAATTTTTCTACTATATATAAACACCCCTGATGTTGTTCATCCTCCTCTTTTACTACCAAACATATATAATCCAAAACTCTACCAATCAGTACACCCAATTAAAGTTTTAATTTTTTAAATTCTAATTTTAACTAGCAAATTACATCACAATTCATTTTTCTCAGATAATTATCTTTAGCCATTGTAGCATAAATGTAAACTTCCCACATTTCTTCCTGGTCACAATATATATATATATGAACATTCCACAACATTTTTTGTGTTACACAAAGTGCAAGAATATATTATTATTATTGATGGAAACACTATTTTAATTAATTAAAAGATGTAAATATAGTCATGTAAAAAATATGGTACTAGTCTGTTAGATGGGCATGGCCACTTGATGTCATTGTTTGTGAAAAAACATAAAACTGCCATTTACTTAGCCATACTTATGGCTAATACTACAGTTCTGGTGTATTAGCAATTGCAGGCCACTTGATGGCATTGCACAGAAATATTTCAGCCTGTTTTGTGCTTTATGACACTTTATGTGAATTCACACAATTCACTGTTGGCTACCGTATCATCTGATGTGGCTGGATTTCAAGTGGCCACAACTTTTGAAATCTCCATAGCAGTGTAATTTCATTTCTACTTAAATCACACAGTTGGACTCACTAAGAATTGTCACACCATCCCCACCCTTCCCTACCCAACTTGAAATGTGCAAAACATTGGCAAAGGGTAGGGACAAACATGATTTGGCTGAGCTTCCATGAAAAGTCACATTTTTATAAGAAAGTGTATGAAACAAATAAAATGGTGACAAGCAGATTTTCAAATTGTGCCAGTTGCCAACAACAAAAGTGAGGTAAGCATGATGGTGTTTATGTGGCTGGACTTACAGCTAATAAAATAGTTTCTGTTATATTAGCCTTGATGGTATCATGCAGATAAATATTATAGCCAGTTTGCTGGTCTTTGCGGCACTGGCTATGTGAATTTGCACAATTCACCATATTGTTTCTGAAGGTGGACACAAGTTTTGAAATCTCCATAGCAGACTAATTTAATTTTTTCTTAAATCATGCAGTCTGACTGATTGTTGGTACACCAGAGTGTGGCAAATCCATGAAGGTCTACATTTGCAAAACAATCTCACAATTCCAATGTTGGGCATGCTCCTGCAAGAAAAGCTATTCAATTTACATACATCTTCAAAACAAAGCCTATGATTCTATGACATAAATCAATCAAACAAAAAAGAAAATGAAAGTTGAAAAACCCCAAAGTTTTGGTCATATTTTTTTTGTGAGTGTGTGTGTGTGTGTGTGGGGTGATTGAGAACAAGTTTGTCATTACTGAGACAAAAGTTAAAGACAAAAGTTATTTTTGGTTTGTTGTTTTTATTTAAGAAAAAGGTACAACAAGATTTTATTAAAAAAAAAAAGATAATACAAATAAAATGGAATCAAAATTGGTTTTAAAAATCAAAGTTTTATTATATTAGTGGTAAAAATGTGTTTGTGTATGTTTTTATTATCATAATTTGTTAGAAGGTAGAAAAAAGCCCTTTCTAAAACAAAAGGTTGTGCTTCTATGACATAAATCAATCCAAAAAAAAAAAAAAAAGGAAACACAAATTGATAAAGTCAAAAGTTTTGTTTTTATTTTATTTTGAAAGGGGGGTGGGTGTGGTGGTTGAGAAAAAGTTTATCGTCACTGAGAAAAAAGTTAGAAATAAAAGTTAGTTTCCGTTTGTTGTTTTTATTCAAAACAAAAAGGTAGAACAAGATTTTATTAAAAAAAAAGGTAATACAAATAAAATGTAATACAAATTTGTTTTAAAAATAATAAAAGTTTGAGTATATCAGTGGTAAAGATGTGTTTGTGTAAGAAAAAAAATTAAAGACATAGTAGAAAAAAACAATTAAAAAGAAAATAATAATTTAAAGATGTAGTGTAGAAAGAAAAAATCACTGGCAGGCAGCCCAGTAATGCTACATTTGATTGTTTTTGCATAACAACAATGCCATCAAGCATAGGTACCTGGCTAACAGTCTAGTATCAAAAATACTTTCTATCATAGAAAAAATACTTTCTATTTCTCTCTGCTTAGTTAACTAACTTAGATGATAGCTTAATTATGAAGAGGAATAAAACAAATATACAAAACATTAATTTTTATAAACTAATAATAATTTATAGAACTTTAACATAACTTATAATGGAAACTAGAAGTGAAAAGAAAATAGTTATTTTTGTTAATCAAAGTAACTTGTATTATTCAAATTAACATTACAAAATTAATATTTAAGGAATATTTTATAATAAAAACATTAATTAAACAAATATAATAGTGAATGCTTATTGCCAATTATTTTAAATAAGGAAGAATATTTTATTAGCCACTACAATTTTCTATTGTATTAGAAAATATTAAACGGCTGTGATTTCAATAAGGAAGATCTATTAATTTCAAGTATGCCAAATAATGATAAAAGATTATCTTCAATAAGGAAATAATTCTTATATGAAATACAAAGATAAAAAATAGTTTAAATGAAAATGTCTTATTAATTAATGCTGTGAATAATTAAATACAACAATAATGAGGCTAATATTCACCTATGTTTTGACTTGATTGTTTAACTACAAATTTTATGAACTTTTATGATATTTATGTGTAGTTAAGATTCAAACATGTTTAAATATAAAAAATCACCCAAAAAACATCAAACATTTACAGAGTTTGTTCCGTTATTGTTATTTATGATTCTTAAGTGTTTTACATAGAATCCTGGGAATGGAAAAGATAAGAGTAATATCTTGCAAGGAAGTGTTAAGCATTATGTTGAAGTCTACAAGAATGCAGAGCAAAGAAGAAGAATATAAAAAAAATAAACAATATTTTTTTTCTTTGCGTATTGTTTTTAAATACAAATGTAAATGCAATATTAGTTATTAAGTTTAATATTAAGGTATTTGAATTGAATATGTTGATGTATTAATATGTTTTATATTTTTAATGTTTGTTTTTAAATCAATGACTTTAAAAATTACACTTAAGAAATTAATATAGTATGAGTGAATGTGGGAAAAGAGAGAGTATGGGTAAAACAAAAATTTATCTTTCTATTATAAAGTAATGTTATTTAAATTAATTTATTGGATATTTTTTAAATATAAAATATTTAATAAGTAAATTAATGTCATCATAATGAATTAAGAGATGGGAATCATAGTAATAAAAATATCTATGATATTTGAATCTTAAATAATAATATAAAGAGAAGTAAATGTATGAATGATAAAGATAACCAAAGAATTTTGATCTCAGTTTAGTGTAATAAAAGAATATTGATGTTTGTCATATTATATATAGTTTGTTTTGTAATTTGTAGAAGAACACTTGATGGGAAGATGAGTATATAGTATTAGTCTTGTGCTAAATTAAAGTGATTGATGCTAAGAATATATGTTATAGTCAGATAAGTTATCATTCCAGAATAGGATGAATCACCTTCCTGAAGAACTAGCATAATGGGATTGGTCTATGTGACACCCATATTTGTATTTTTGGTACATAGAGATGAGAGGAATTTCCACAAAATATGGATGTTAATTTCCATAAGGACTTAGTATAGAAGCCCAGATGCTAAAGTAGTATTATTGAGACAAAGGTGACTACTTGACAAGATATAATATTCCATTTAAAAATGAAAGACTTCCATTTTCATATTTATAGTTGTTAGTTTATTAAAATCAGTTTCTTATCTGGGGAATTCTTTTAGATAGTAAAGAAAGGTATAGGGTAAGCATCAGATGAAGACTAGTTATATATTTTAGAAATATTATATTTTTCTTCCTAAGTAGTAAAGGACTGTTTTAGATAAAGCCAAATAAATGCAAAACAAATGTTATGTTATTTAAATAATATCTAAATGATACAATACTAAAAGATAAAATGAGATCAATGATAAAAATAAAAAGAGATAAAGAATGAACAGGATGAATGATCATCTAGTAGTAATTAAATCTTGATTCAATTAATTATTTCAAGATATCTATAAATCTTATACTAAAAAGTACAACAATATAAATCTTAATTTTATGTGTAATTGTTGATAGAGTTGCATGAATATAAAATATGAAAATTTAATAAAGTATTATGCTTTATGTAAGTGATGTAAAAAGGATAATGTATTGCATTATTCAATGGAAGAGAATTAAAAATCAAACCCATATGAAGAACTAATAAATATTATAATTAAATTACAACATGAACAAAATTGTATATGTTGAGAATAACTTATTTAATATTTAAGAAATAGAATACTTTCTTAATATGAGTGTTAAATTTAAAAGAGGGTGTATGTAGTTAGAGTATTGATTTTATTAATGTAAATAATTGTACAGATATTTTGATAATGTTATATGTGTTTTATAATTAATTATATTATGTAATAGTTTGTTATTTATTATGATTGTTATTCAAATAAACAAATATTTTGATATAAATTTTAGATTAATGGCTTTATTTCTACTCAGAGTTATTTTTATCACAAAGTCATATCAAAGCACATAAATTATATAAAATGATTAATTATTAGATAATTATGCATAAAATATTATAAAGAACTTGATAAATTAATTATTTATTAAATTATAATTATTTAAGTAGTTCTATTTAAGAGCATCATATTTTAATTGGAAATGATATCTTTGAAGTCACATTATTCTTATTTTAAATTAATTTGAACTCATTCTTAAAATAAATTTAAGATACTACATGCATTTGCAAGAAAGATTGTTATTGGAATATCTTAGCAGGTTTACATTTTATGTTAAGATGAAATTTAAAAGAGTATATGTAAATTGAGTTAATTAATTGAAGTGACTAAAAAGAGAAAGGTTATTATAATTGTCTTGTACAGTTTCTGATGATTGTAAAAGTATAGTTCAGTTTTATAATTAATGTTTGGGTAATGAAAATATGGGATATTCAAATATAATTAAATCATTTATTGGAAAGTAAGGTAGGAAATAATAAATGTTAATTTCTTATATTATGATTATTAAAGCTAGGTTAATTTTAAGAAGATAATTTAATTTATGTTTGGTAATATTAGGTGTGGTTGTTATTAAGATGATTGAATCTTAGTAAAATCCCTCCTATTATTCAATTATCTTATAGTGAGTAATTGTTAGTTTATTATAAGAGAATAATTGTTATCCTTGAGATATCTGTAAGGTAGTAATTGTTATTATAAAGTATTTTATAATACATTTGATTTCATTATTTTGTGTGTAATTTATTAGATATAAGTGAAGAAAAAAGTAATCATTATTTTCAGTGAAAGATTATATTAGTCATTGTTTGATATGAGGTTTTTCTAAGGATTATACTAGAATAATGATTGGAAGATTTCTACAATAGCGATGCCATTGGAGAGCCTATTCTATATGTTTTTTCAGTGTTGAAACTGCTATATTATGACTGTCTTTTAAGTCTACCTTATATGTTATATATGTTTTTAGTTAATTGTTGAGGTTCATAAAATAGTGTTTTTACATATTTTATATCTTAATATCTGAGCTAATCTAAGGATAGCATTGATTTGTACAGTATATACATGGTGGTTCAGTATAGACATGTTACAATATATATATATATATGATTTTAATTTATATATATCAAGTTGTTAATAAATTTTGAATTAATTTAAACAGTTGTCATTCAATTTTACAATGCAAATTTATTGATTATGTTGATTATACCACATATTTTATTAGAAGCAGTTATAAAAATAATATGGAAACCAAGAACACAGGATAGATAATAAAGCATAATTACATATCATTTTCTTGTACTGAAGTTAATGTTTATTGTTTGACCCATTATTGATTTTACACAATAATAAATTAACTGAATTGATATTTTTAAATATTTAATAAGCAATTGGAAGCTTATTATAAATATTTTGTTAGTAACAGGTAATAGATATACTAAAATATAAATTATATATGAATTCATTTGATAATTATTGGAGATGAGTAAAGATAGTGGCAATGAAATGTTTACATATTTTATTTTAGATAAATATTGATTAAAATAAATATTACCTTAAATTAATATACAGCCATAGAGATTGCAATATTATTCAGTTATAGAACTGGTAATAATAATATATTTTATTCTAATATAAATTAGACTGATTTGCTTTAATTATATTTAAAGTTAATTAGTGTGGATCATAAATTTAATTTAAATATTAAATTTTCACTATAATAAATCTAATAATCTTTCATATGCTTTAATAGTTATAGTTTAAATAACTTAGCTTTAATAAACTGAAAAGTAATTGGATGTGATTTGTCAATTGTTGGAATGAGCATTAAATAGGAAACTATCATTTATTTCATATGTTGTTATGATTGGATATTAAAAATCTTAAGGTTATTTAATAGAATGATTTTATTTCATAATATATTAAGTTGGTGAGAATGGAAAGATGTGTTGGGTTAATTGATTTTGTATTGTTACTAAGTATTTAAGCTTATTATAACTGACTTAATTCATAAGAGTAAATTGATGTTAGTGGAATAGCTAGGTTGAATTAGCAGTATATATTATTTTATTTAATTCTAATTAGAAATGAATTATTGAGATATATATTTTGTTAGATATCATTGATGTTATAAATTTTCCAGGCATATTAAGATTATTATTTCAACAATCTATGAATCATTTCATTTAACTGTAAATAGAAATAATATTTGACTTTTGGTATAAGTTTGTATTATTATAAATAGTGTGTTGATTGATAAGGAATATTAAAGTGTATCTGTGTAATTTTTTGTCATTATTTTATTATAAGTGATTTATAGAATAAGCTTAGATTGACAATTATAGGATAATGATATCTGATTTTACTGCTTTATCTGACTTATTGTAAAAAAAAATGATTATATTTTAGGGTACTGTGAATTAATGTTTTATTTGTTTTCTATCTATTCTAAATGTTATTGGAATTTAGAAGATTAAAACAAAGATTATTATCATTGTTTTATTAACTTAAGTGTTAGATTGTTATTCATTGACAGATATTCATTTTAGTTTAGTTTATTATTCTCATTCTGTTGTAAATGATACTACAATTCATCTGCATTATTAAATTACAAGTATTCTTCTTTAGTTTACTATTTTATTTTGTTATAAATGGTGACCAATAATTAGGCTATGACTCAAAATACAGAATAGCCCACATATTTATTCTGTTAAAAATGGCTTTGAAATCCATGGGGTATTAAAAAAAAGAGTATACTCTTTTATTTATTCTATTGCAAATTGGTGACCAACAACTGGGCTATATTTTATTCAGGCTATATTAGAGTTATTATTTCCCATTGCACATTTTCAATCTGTTACAATATATAGGAAATCAAATTTAAATATATCTAAAATGTATACATGAAGTTATTTCATGCAGTTATGTCAACTCACCTGAAAAGAGAAAAGATTCTAAAGTGAATACATAGATAATAGATGATGATATGACTTTGCATATGAAACACAAACAAATTAAGATAATAACAAACAAATAAATAGAATATTGCAATGCACATATGTTTACATATGACTGTACAAATGTGATATATTTTCAATCAATCATTTTCTTTCAAAAGAAAAAAATATATTTTTTACATTACAAAAATTGATGTTTATTTTACTTTTAATTATATTTCGTGAATGCATGACTCATTTTTTTAAAATGAATAACCAACTTCAGTATATTTTAAAAAAATTGTAATTTAGTTAATAATTATCATTTGTACTTTATTATATTTGTTAGAATTGCAATAATTGCTAGATTTACACTTTGTAGTATTTTCAAATGAAATTTCAAATACCTAGAAAAAAAGAAATTAAAAAAAAATAACCCATGGGTGTTGCTTAACTTAATTTTCTAAAAAAATAGGATTAAACAAATTTAAACCACTTAATAGAAGTGTGAGATTTGATATAAGATGTTGAAAAACCATTGTAAGAAAAGAAAGTAGCAGTTTGCAAATTGGAAAATAATATTTATATGCATACATTTTTTTGCAATTTTCTAATTAATTAATATAATTTAATGCTTTTATTTTTTGTTTGGTTATTAATATTATCTGGGCTACCTTATAAGTGAAGTAATGGATGTTGAGGCAATAAATGTGATTATTCCAATGTGTGATCTTTGTGTGTAAATAAATATGCGTATTTTATTACAAGTGACAAAAGTGTAATGATAAATTATTAACTCATGATAATTATGATAAAGTAATTCTTCAGTTAATATACATTTTCAAAAGTTAAGATTATTAACATTACACTTAGCATCACAGAGTTGATGGCAAAAAATGAATATAAAGCAAAGCTGAAACTAAAGTCACTTAGTTGATGACATTGTTACATTAGAAAGAGCAATAATACTTGAAAGTTTGTATTATTAATAATATTTACGAACTATATTGTAATCAATGCTATCTGCTGCTTACCATACTTACAAATTGTTACTTTGTTGATATTTAAAATAACAATAACATAATAATAGTAATAATACTATATTTTTAAAACACATGCTTTGCCTTTTTAAAACTCAAATAACATTAGCTTCAAGATCAGTAATCTAAAGGCAGTAAGTACCTTAACCAAAAACTTGTATTATTGCTTTTTGTTGTACATTAATTATGTAATGCTCCCTTCACCCACTTTATCAGTGTTTATACTTCAATGTTGCAATACTGGATAGAGTTATTGCATCAATACTCTATGTAATTTGGTGTACTGATAGAGTGGCAGACTTTGAAGTTCAAAATTCATAAATAGAAGCCCAGATCTGCTAGTTTTAGTACTTGAACTTATTAATATCTGAATCACAAACTATTTACCAATAAATGACAAATTCCTTTTTAGTTTTGTTGTATGCATAGAAAGAAGTAATAAATTATGACTCTATAGTGAACTTAACAGAATTTATTGGCTTTGTAAATTCAATTAGTCTGTTAATGTTAAATATTTGTAAAATATATGGAATGACTATTATAAACAGTGTATTTAGGCATAAAACTATCTATATAAACTTATATGTATTTAAACTCTAAAAAATTGCATTTTACGTTGTTGTTTTTTAATCATTAAAAACATAATTTAAAGGCAGCTATTATGAATGCAAAATCGTTCAACAGACAGTAGATTAGAATGCTGTAACATTAAAATGACATAAAAAATATATCATTTCATAACATATAGCAATAAAATTTGAAGTTCATTAATTAGAAATGATTTAAGACCTTAATGTGAATGTAGTGTCAGCACTAGCTTTTTATGTTATTGAAGTATAAAATTATTTAAGATCTTAATGTGAATGTAGTGTCTGCGTTTATTTATGACTTGGCTAAATAAAATACACGACTTTTTAAATTTGGTTTAATAATAAAATGAATGCCCATATTCATAACCAATATAGATACCATGTTTAATATAAATATTAGGCCACGGTTTGCTTATTTTTAAATTCTCGAAGACATTATTATTTAAAATTTAAAATATTGTATTTCCTTTTTTGTTTATTAGATCTAAAATAAAGTTTTTGAAGAAGATAATAACTTTACTTTTAGCTCTTTTTTTTTTCCACGTGTTTCAGCTAATGTCTGTAATTCATTTATCATTTTAAAGCGATTTTGAATAATTGGTTTCGTCAGGTTATTTTTGCAGTGATTAAGTTTTACATTTATTTTTTCCACACCCAGTTTTTTTTTTTTTACTATTATTCACTATAAAAAGTTAACTGATATGAATCACACTTTTGAGTGAAATGTTTCATTTCTATTTTGTTTCGAGTGTCATTTCTCTCCCTCTTTTTTTTTTTTGTAAAATAATAAATTTAAAACATAACTTTTTATGGCTGACAATATCTTTTCTATATATTATTTAAAATATTATTTAGTATTTTTACATTTTTTAAAATTTTGTTATATTTATTATATTGTTTTTATATTTTTTTAAATTATTGTTTTTTCTTTTTCCTATACATGTTGTGCATATCTACAATACATTAATGAACTATTTTTTCTTATTGCTTGTCCTTTTTTCTTTCTATCTCTATTTAAATAACCCATTATGGATTAACTGTTATTTCAATAGCTTCCATAGAAGAAGATGAAGAAGGTCATTACTGACCAGATGATTTTTCATTCTTGATGAGAATAGTTAGATGACCATTTTACTGACTATTGTTGGCTGATTTATCTGGGTTAACTATGGGCTAACTTTATCAAATAATTTATAAAATAAGCCAATTTCTAATTGAAGATCAATTTTTTTTATTTTTATACTTGCTATTTGTCAGATAAAATTCAAAAATTTAAAGCACTTGGATCTATTTAAGGCGTAACACTGAATATAAAATGAATAATATATGCTTATATAATATAAAAAATGAAGTGAGAACATTACATAATAATCAAATGATTGTTTGCTTAGAAAGGTATGTATTGATAGATTATTACAGGTAACATATTGAGTTGTGATCCAGGAATCTTTACAGTTTTAGTATGTAAATTTATAACTTTGGAAAACCAATTACAATAATGCATATAATACATTGTACAGGCTTAAACCTGCATTTATATATGCAATATATGTGGAATTCAAACTCAGACTTTTATATGACCCACTATTTTCAGTGCCATCTCATATTGCTGACCCACCTGATCACACACATGTTGCAAAGATAAATAATCACCAATATATATATTTCATACTAAAACAGCAATCATCAATTGGTCTAGATTAGTATCCTCACAAACATATAGAATCAGTGCACAGCTTTATATTAAGATAGCCGATCTTTGTACTTTAATGGACAGGCTTCACACTGTTTGAACTTGCAACTCTTCAACCTTCCATTTCATTGAAAATCTGATGATGGAATGTTCAAAGCCCTTGTTAGTGCCAAGGTTGTCTCCTAACCATGTTGACTCCTCATGTACAGGAGAATAATCCATTTATACATACATATGTGAAGGATGCTTCTTTATCATATCAATTGTAATTCCATTATTATCTGGAGCCTTTCTTTTTTCATATATTTAAATGCATGTCTCACTTTTTCATTTAAAATTCTGGGCAATTTGGAAGATGTAATAGATATAGGAGGTACTTGTTCTTTATTACTATATAATTTTTGATAAAAGTCTTTTACCCATTTCACGATGTCATCTCTCTTTTTAGTAATAATTCCATCTTTTTTCCTTATTGCAGATATAAATTTTCTACCAATACCAAAATGTTGTTTTATATTCTTGAGACTTTTATTTTCTTCTACAGCTTTCCTTGCTAGTTCACAGTTACACTTTCTTCTATCATTTTCAACTCTTTTCCATATCATTTTACAAAATTTGAGATATTCAATCCTTTTTAATGCATCATTTTTTTATATATTCATATTACTTCTTTTCTTCATAAATTCTCTAGTCTCAGTATAAATTTTATTGGTCAATTGCTGCTTTTTTTACCAGCTTTCTTTGTTGCAGTTTTTAAAATTGTATCAGTTATTTTCATATTAATTTCATCCAAATCTGAATCATGCTCAAAATCTACTAATATTTGAAACCAATTTGTAAGTTCTAATTTAAATTCATTAGAATGTTTCTGAAGATTAGGAATATCAACTGTAAATATTGTTTTTCATAATAATTTTTGTCTCTTTAGTTTTGCCTTAACACATATCTTACATCTTACTAATCGATGATCACTTCCTGTGTTAAATTTATTAAGAACATTACAATCTTGAAATATATATTTTCTGTTAGTCAAAATATAATCCAATTCTGCTGTACCTTTATTTGGATGCTTCCATGTCCATTTCCTTTTAACAATTTTCTCAAATAAAGAATTTATAGTATAAAGGTTTTTCCCCCCACAAACTCCACAAGTCTATGTCCTCTCTCATTTCTATTACCATAACCAAAATTACCTACAGCACTTTCATCTTTCAATTGTTTACCAATTCTAGCATTAAAGTCTCTCATAACAATTTTAAAAGTTTGTTTCCTCTGATCAAAAGCCTTTTGTACATCCATATAAAAATATTATATTACTTCATCACTATGAGAAGTTGTTGGGGCATAAACCTGAATTATCTACATTTGGTATCTGCTATTAAGTTGTATAACTAATCTAGCCACTCTGTCCAATACATCATCAATCTCCACAATATTGTTCTTCCACTTTTTATTTATAATGAATCCTACTCCACTTGTATTTCTAATATTTGTGCCTTTATAATAGAGTACATGTTCATTTTTTAAATCAATTCTCTTCACCTTTTCTTTTAACTTCCACAAAGTAATGCCCCATTTAATATAAGACAATTCTTCTTCTAATTCTTGCAATCTTCCTTCACTTGAAAGTGATCTGCAGTTGTATGTACCTAAATAAAAAGTGATCATCAAATGGTAGCCTGGGTCTGCAATCAGGAGATTCTTAGCACCCTCTACCTTCAGCTACCAACCACTGCCATGGTTGATAGAGTTTACAGACTCCTGGGAATAAAAGCCATGATTTAATTTTGTCTGTCATAATTGTATATATGTATTGGAAAAAATATTTATCATTTACACAAATATACATTCTGCCTTACCAGGCAGCTGAGAAGAAAGTCCATGGTGTTTCTTGATCTTAAACTCAGAGGTAAAAAGCTAATAAACTCACCATGCTGGGTAATGTGTGTTGGTAGCAGTCCATCCATGTTTGTATACTTTATGAACAATCACATAGTAATAACAGCTGTATTGGCAAGAACATATGGAGTGGACATTAGGAATTTACCCTGCTTTGTTCCTATAAGGCCTCCAAGAGAAATCAAAGGGTCTCCTTTCAGTTAATAGCACACTCCTTTCTGCAGAACTAGAATTTTTTTAGCATAGTTATATACCAAATGTTTTAAATGATAAAGATGTACCAGATGATTGCAAGAATGCAGTATTAATATTAATATTTAAAAAAGGTGATAAAAAAGATATTAGAAATTACAGACCTATCAGCCCCTTATCATTTTTATACAAAATTTTTACCAAAATAATTACAACTCATCTTTAGAGAACATTGGATTCCACCAACCAAGAGAACAAGCTGGATTTAAAAGTAGTTTAGTACAGAAGATCATATCCAGGTATTGAGAGAAGTTATAGAAAGGACAAATGAATATGAGTTGCCATTATGTTTTGGATTTGTGGATTATGAAAAAGCATTTGATTCTATAAACATTTCTTCAGTGATTAAAGCATTGGATCATCAAGGTATAGATCTAGGATATTGTTATATTTTAAAGAATATTTATAAAAATGCAACAGCAACAATTAAATTACATAATGATACTGGGAAATTCAACATTGAGAAGAGTGTAAGACAGGATGACTCAATATCTCCAAAACGTTTTACAGCAGTGCTGCAAGAAGTATTTTGTGGATTAAAATGGGAAGCTAAAGGAGTGAAAGTAAATGGAGATTATTTAAGTCATTTAGATTTTGCAGACATTATAAGTTGTTTTTGCAAATAATGCTTTAGAGCTGCAAGAAATGTTGCAGGAGTTATCTGATGAAAGTATGAAAGTAGGACTAAAGACAAATATTAAACAGACTAAAGTAAAGTTTAATCAATTTTCTCAAAATATGAAAATAAAGATTGATTATAATGAGTTAGAAAAAGTTAACAGTTACAAATACCTTGGTCAGATTACTAATACAGATGGAAACATAATGGATAAAATTAATCATAGAATTAAACTTGGTTGGAGTGCTTTTGGTAGAAATAACTTGATACTAAAAGGAAATATGTCTATGAGTTTGAAAAGGAAGGTTTTTAATAAATGTGTTTTACCAGTTCTTACTTATGGATCTGAGACTTGGACACTTAATAGAAAAGAAATACAGAGACTTTAGACCACTCAAAGAAGTATGGGGAGATTCATGTTGGGAGTAACAAGAAGAGATCAAAAACACAATGTATGGGTAAAAAATCAAACAGTTGTTACTGACCTCATTGAAAAAAAAGATTAAAGTGAAGTTGGGCTGCACATATTGCTAGAAGAGATGATAATAGATGGACAATTGAAATCTTAAACTGGATTCCAAGAGTTTGTAAAAGACCCAGGAAGAGACCACATGTTAGATGGATGGTTGAAATAAAAAAGTGTGCATGGGCTAATGTGGAGAAGTGAAGCTAAAGATCAGAGAAAATGGATTTAACTTAGAGAGACCTTAATACTGCAATGGATTGATAATGGTTGATGATGATGATGTGAGGGATAGAAAGCCCTTTTGCACACTATTTATATAAATTAATACATTGTACAGGCTTAAACCTGCATTTATATAGCAAGCCATGGAGCTTTGAAAGTGCTAAGCTTTAAATAAATTATTAATAAATATAACTTCTTTAATGAGCGTTAAAAGTGCATAATTATTGATATGTAATATATATGGGATTCAAACTCAGACTTTTACATGACCCACTACTCTTAGTGCCATCTCATATTGCTGACCCACCTGATTACATTCATGTTGAAATGATAAATAGTCACCAATATACATATATCATGCTAAACCAGCAACCATCAGTTAGTCTAGATTACTGTCCTCACATATGTATTCAATCAGTGCTCAAACAATCGTCATATTTTAATGGACAGCCTTCAAACTATTCCAACTCACAACTCTTCAGCCTTCCATTTCATTGAAAATCTGATGATGGAGCATTCAAAGCCCTTGTTAATGCCAAGATTGTCATCCTACCCATTATTCTCCTGTACATGAGGGGTCAGAATGACTAATATGTGATTATTTATCTTTTCAACATATGTGTTCAAGTGTATCAGTATTATGAGATAGTGTGGAGAGTGGTGGGTCATGTGAAAGTCTGTGCTCATATACCCTATATATTACATATAGAGGCACAGTATATAATAAGCCTGTGTGTTTCAGTTATATAGTAGAGATGTCTGCCATCCCTTGTACATGTATTAAATGGATTATGTCCTGTACATGAGGGGTCGGATTGACCTTAGGTCAACATGGGTGTGACAAAAATCTTGGCCTCAGAGTGGACTTTGAGCATTCCATCAGCAGATTTTCAATTGGATGGACGGTTGAAGAGTTGGAGTGTCGAGTAGTTTGAAGCCTGTCCATTAAATTAGGAGGTTTGGCTATCTTAATATATATCTGAGTACTTATAGCATATAGGCGTAGAGATGATAATCTGGACCAACTGATGATTGCTGGTTTAGCATGAAATACGTACATTGGTGATTATTCTTTCAACATATGTGTTCAAGTGTATCAGTATTATGAGATAGTGTGTAGAATGGTGGGTGATGTGAAAGTCTGTGCTCATTTACACAATAGTAAAAATTACCTTAAGCAATATTTTAAAGAATTATTAAAGTATATAATTATTAAAATATAAATAGTAATAAATATTAACACACATGCATACCCATATATTTTCTATTTATAATAATTCACACTCCATTTGTCCTTCCAATATTTGTCTTTATTATAAAATACAGTCCATATTTTAAATCAATTTGACTCTTCACTTTTTTTTTAATTTCATAAAGTTTACTAATGTCCCATTTAATATTAGAAAGTTTTTCTTCTAATTCAGGTAATATTTCTTTATTTGCAAATTATATGCTGTTGTTGGTATTTAAATAAAAGGTCATGATCATCCTGAGTCTGAAATTAGGTATTTTTAGCATTCTCTGCAGTTTCATGAAAAGAAGGACTGAAATTTAGTATTGTCTGTTATGATTATAAATCTTTATTAAAATAAATATTTATTAAGAAAAAAATCATTCAGAAAAATTAAACTGATATTTCAATTAAGAACATTCAGGTAACACAAAAAAAGACTACATTATATCTTGAGCTAAACTCAGACATAAAAACTCATAAACTCGTTTTATAGACTAGGTAGGTGTTGGTGAGTAATCAAGCCATGTTTTATTACTATATAAATAATAATATAGTAATAACAGCCGCAATAATTAAAAAGAATGAAGTGGACATTAAGACTTTATCCTTCTCAGTTCTTTTTAAGATCTTTAAGTGTAATCAAAAAGTCTCATTTCAGTCAGCAACATTTTTTTTCTGCAACCCTTATAAAATAACAACTATAAATATAATTATTTGCAGTGCAAAAATTCTATTATTAGATATATATTTTTAATAATAAATATGGTAATATGTGATTTATGCAATACTTAAGTCAAAATGTTATCAACCAAATTATGAAAATCATGAACTATCTGAAACATTACTTACATATTATCATTTGAGGCACCACTGATTTTAAAGCAATGATATTAACCACTCACAAATTAACTAAGTTTTTAATAATAATTATAGTCTGGTGGTTAGCTAATTAGTTTATCTATAAAAAAAAACCCAAAAATCTATTCTGAGTATATTTGTAAATTATCCAGCTGGCTAAACAACTTCTAATCTCTGCATAACTTTAATGCATATAAAAGTTATGTAAATATATTTAGCACAAAGATATATCTAAATAAATTGCAAAGTATTACAGTAATATTGTCTGCTTTCTATGCCTTTATAAATGAATTTCACCATCATCTGCAAGCCAGGTCCTTAAATAAAAATCCAATTTAAATAATACGAATTGCAATTCAAAATTCAATTCATTGTTGATGCTCACAATGCTTAATTAATTCGGATTTGAGAAATTAAATTTTGTTTTTGCAATTGACATTGTCTAGATTGGCTTTCTGTTTATGAACTTAGACTGAGGGCAACGGCAAAATCTATTTTTCTCAACATAAAAACTAGACACCATTTCTATTACTTCATATTATTTAGATGCGTGTGTATATATAAATTAAAAGCAATATGCTTTAAGCATGCAATATCTTAGATATGGATGAGTATTATATTGAATAAATTGTATGAATGGAAGTAATAATAATTACTCATAAGATATCTTGATTGCACAAGAATAAACATTTACTCTTAAATCCTGATGGCATTATACCACGTAGTGTCCATTGACTACTCAGGGTTTACGTGGATAGCTCTAGAGTTTATGAAGAGTGCTGCTGTTACAAGAATATGAGGAAGCATATAAATAATAGCATCATTGTTGGTACTACTACTACTACTTCAACCCATACCACTATTACTAATAATAATTATAATAGGTTGTAATTATATAATTAGCATTTCTATTCTTATATTGGAAAATTTGTTACCTTTATTTAATAATAATTTTCTTTTTGTCACTTAGCATCTAATTATAACATTTATGTGAAAATAAATGCGTATATGTTTGTATAAAGTTTTATTAAATTTATTTAAAATTATATTTTAAATAAATATTATTCAAGTTTTATATTTTAAATTTCATAAGCCAGGCAAAAAAAAATATAGACAAATATTTGTTTTAGAAAATATAGCATTTATTACCAATCGAGAGAGATTTTTTAAATATATATTAGATTTAAATAGACTGGGGCGGGATTTACAAATTTACTTACTTGTACACATGCTTGTATGATCAGTCACTAAGATTTAAAGTTTATTTTAATCTTAAAGGTATACAATTTTCTTTTTCTATAGGTAAATTATATGTTATATATTAATCCAAGTCGAATATTTATAAAAGAAGAAAAAACAATGAAACGTATATTTTAGTTACCATGAACTGTGATGAAACCCTATCAGACGCAGGATTACAGGATCTTCAAACTATTAAGTTATTTACAATTAAAAAAATGTTAATATCTATAAAAAAGTTTTAAAAGTTTGTATTATTTTGACAATAAAAATATGTTTAATTAATCAAACCACGAAAAAACTTCCGTTAGAGACTTAATTTACTTGAAAAGAAAACCTTTTAAAAACTTTAATAACAACAAAATATATATTATTAAAATATAATTTCTTATTATAAAATTGCAAATGTAAAATCAAATATTGTATTAAGAAAATCCTTTTAGCTCATGTGAAAGTAAAAAAAAAAAGTAATAAAACAATAAACAAATGTTTATAAAAACATACTTAGAATAAAGAAATTACTATATTAAGATTTAGTACACTAAGTAACATTTAAAGTTTAAACAATATTTTTGTTATTGTTTAACAGAATTGATCTATAATATATGAATAGTTTTTAAAGTTCAATTAATGTATCAAATTACTGAGATAAAGAAAAGTGTTTTTATTTATTTGATATCATATTTATAAAGTAATAAATGGGATATTAATGTCTCTCGTGAATAAATGTTTGCTAGAGAGTGGCAAAGTTTGTGTTGTAATATTATATAGCTTTCTTGAATAAAAACCTAAAAGAAATATTTTATATTATATGTATATTGTTTCTGAAATTCTTATCTTGAACTTAGCATAAGTATTTAATATTGAAATTGATAAAAAAAAATTTGAGATACTCCCGAATTACAATATTAGAGTAAAAATAGCATATATTCTGAAAAATATTAATACCATTTTTAAAAAATAATAGAGGAGAAAGTAAGAAATACCCCCCCCCCATTTAAAAAAAATTCTGTCATAACCATGTGAGTTAAGAAGATTTATATTATATTCACTCCTTTTTGAATGATGTAGAAAAATTTGAAATAACTTTTATATATTTCAAATATTATCCTAAAGTTCTCAGAGGATCATTGTATTTTATATCTTAGGATTCAGAGTTAGGGAAAACCGAAATATTTTTCATTTCTGATCTAAGTTCTCAAGGCAGGTATATTTTGACAGATAATTTATCAATGTGAATGTTAAGAAATTAAAAAAACTGAACTTCATTTTATTGCTCAAATAATCAATGTTTAGCTTAGCATTATATATATATATAAAACTGTGTTAAGAAATACTATTCACAGTGCTAGAAAGTTGACACACTCTCTCATCAATAATTGTTTAGGTGGTTCATTTGTGGTTTTAAAATAACTATTGATGAGAGAGTGTGTGCCAATTTTATAGCACATGTATCAAAAGTAATTCTTCCTCAATTTTACACACACACACACATATATATATATATATAATTTCTAATTAACGTTTAATCGCTTGGAGACACTGTAAGAAAAGCTTAACAGTGAGACAGTTTAATATATGCTTATCATGCTTTTAATATCTTTATCATGGTATTATAATCATAGCAATGAATAAATAAATTGTGAGCAGCTATGATTATAATATTGTGACAAAAATATTGAAAGCATGCTAAATATAATAGTGTATTAAGACTGGTTCACTGTTAAGTTTTTCTTACTCGGCATCTCCATGTACTTAAATGTCAATTACAATTGCTTAAAAAAAATAAAGTAATGGACTATAGAATTAAAAAATTTCTATTATATTACCCTATATTTATTTAATTACACTTTAGATTCCAAGGGTCAAACTAACTCAACCCATATTTTTGATAGCATCCACTTTAGATAAATATAGTATTGATTATTACTAACCATTTACTAAACTAGAAAATGTCTCTAGAACAGATATAAACTTCAAAACTCTATTAAAAAATAATATATCTGATTTTTTAAAATTAAGCACATGTATATGGAGTTATTCAGAATGTGTGCTAGAGACAATCTCTAGTTTAGTAAATGATTAGTAATAATCATTTCTGTATTTATCTAAAATGAATGGAGTCAAATATGTTGGTTAAGTTAGTTTGAAACTTGTAATTCAAAATGTAATTATTTGATATAGATAAATATTTTTTATATAATGAAGATATATATGAGAGATAGTAACCTGGATCAACTGATGAGTGCTGGTTCTGCATAAAATGCATCTTGGAGAATCATCTGTCTTTCGTTGTATCTTTATTTATAAAAATTTAAAAGAATATGTAGTAGTATTGAGATTATTAATATATTTATTTATTGAAGTTGGAATGCTTAGTATTCATAAGGCTGTATAATAGATTGTGCATTCTTTCTGTAAGATATATCAATATCATGAGTAATTAATGTCCCAAAATGCATGATATTGTAGGTGATGGCTTAAGATTTTTACTGTTTAATAAATAATGTTCATAAATTAATTTTAATGTCTAAATTAAATCTAAATTTGATTAGGAAGATAAAGAAAATTTATTTGTTTAGCTATTACATTTCTCTCCTGAAATATTTTATTAATTATAATTTATAAAATTTTGTTTAAAGATCTAATAATAATTGATTAAATTTTTGTCTTATAAAAGCCATCTAATTTTCATTATGATTATTTGTTCTGTTTCAATAAATTTTTATTTTATTTTTTGTTGTTTTATTTATTAATTTTCAAAAACATCTTATTTCATCTGTTCAAAGTAGTACAAGAGTGTATTCAAAAGTAACTGGAATTTTATAATAAAAAATTGTTTATTTATTTTCAAATGTTATAAATTTAACCATTTTCAATTTACTATCTATTTAATGGAACACACCAGTTTAAATATGTTTTCTATTTTTCAAAGTAGTCCAAAATCACTGGCAAAGTGATGCCTTTTAACACCTCCATTGTTTTTTTTCACCACTTCTAAGTCTGCAAAAAAAAATATATATTTTTTTCATTCAAGTGATTAAAAAAATTGTGCAAAGTAGGATCACACAAATATGGCTGATAGATTAGCTTGATCATGCTGAATTTAATTAAAGTGATTTACATTCAAGGCTTTGAGAGATTGGGATGAAGCTTGCTCTCTTTTCTTTGCCACAAAATGGGCTGTTTACATTTTACTGTATCACATAAATGTCTCAGAACTTGCAGACCATTATGAACTAAATCTGAGAGAAAAAGGTCATTTGTGTAAAAAAAAAAGTATTATTTTGACTTTGAACTGCACTTGCAATGCTTTTTAGGGTTATAGTGGAATTAACATTTCAATTAAACTACTCGTATACTTGTGTTTTTATGAGATCAACTTGCTTCTAAGGTGTTTCAAAAATTACAGCTGTTTTTCCTGCCATTTTCTGTAAACAAAACAGAACTTCACATTATTCAAACTTTTCAATCATTATAAAAATTGACAAATATACGGAATGCATTTTGCCAAAAAATGTGCTATATGGGTATCATGATTTCACATAGCTATGTCATTTGGCAGATTGATGCAAAAGGGTTCCTGAAAAAAATGTGTAACAGCAGAAGTGTATACTACAACAGGTACACAAACCAGAGAATTATTCCAGTTATTTTTTGAGTTCCTCCACATATGTATTAATTAAGTTATCATCATTTCATTATAGGAGTAGGCTAATATTATAGAGAAAATAATCCTGGAAACTAATGACATGGCTCATAAGTATATTAGGTAAAAATATAACAATAAAATATATTATATTGTTTGTGAAATGAGAGCTATGTTAATTATTTTCTAATTTATCATTAGATTGTAATGATGTATTTTGATGACAACTGATTAACAATAATAATGTAAACCTAATAATATTCACAATTCTTTAAGATTAATTACAAGAAAAATATTATGTGTGGCTTTAAGAATACATTCACTAATACGATATTAAGTAGATATTTAAACTACATAAGTTTTATGGCATCCAACATTTTTTATGCATATTCAATAAAGCTTACAAGTATAGAAAAGTGCATATAAAAATAAATGCACCTTAAAAGTGAAATAATTTATAGCAATCAAAATTTATATATATATATATATATATATATATATATATATATATATATATATATATATATATATATATATATATATATATATATATATATATATATATATAATATATATATATACATTTAAATAACATGCATCCTCATATAAAATTTACAATGGAGACAGTGTCTGATGGAAAACTTCCTTTTCTTAATGTTCTAGTCACCAGACCACCAAATAGTTTATCTTTTTTGATTTACAGAAAGAATACACATGTGTGGACAGATACTTACATTTCCATTCTCATCATCACCTAACTCAGATAGTTTCTGTAGCCAAAACTCTGTTAAATAGAGCAATTAATCTTTCAGATAAGTCACATCTGATAGAAGAAATAAATCATATTAATAGTGTTTTATTAGCAAATAGTTATAAGTATAAATTTATAAAAAAAGCCTTATTTCAAGCTCAAAATGGACAAAATAGAAAACAAAAAGATGATAAATCAGCTATTAGGATTTGTGTTCCATATGTAAAAGGAACTACAGACAGTATTGGATGTATATTAAAATGCTATAATATAAATACAGCATTTTCTACTCATCAAAAGATCAGCAATATAATAAGCAAGCCTAAGGATTCAATCCCTCTTGAATCTCATGGTGTTTATCAAATCTCATGTGAAAATTGTAAAGCTTTTTACATAGGTATGAGTAATCATTGCATCAGTGTTAGGAGAGATGAGCATGCTAATGCAGTTAAACAACACTCATCATCATCAGCACTCTCACTCCATACTAAAGATTCAGTCATAAAATTGATTTTTCTAGTACCAGGATCATACCCAGATGTGATAATCTCTACTAGCGCAAAATTAGAGAAGCCAAAGGCCAGATTGTATCAATAAGTGAGATGATATATGCAAACTTCCTCCTATTTGGAAAGATTTTTTTAAAAAAACATTTTTAATTTAACATTTTTGCTATTGGTGGAACTTTAACGGTTTTTTGAAATCAGTGATTGTAGCGCCCCCTACAACCATCTTTCTATCTTTTATCACCCAGTGGATGACTTGTGTGATCATGTCAAAATGTCGGTATATCAATACTTAAATTTTTTAACATGGATGATTTCACAAAATATATCTTTTATATATACAACCTGTGAAAATATTCATATCAATATATATATATATATATATATATATATATATATATATATATATATATATATATATATATATATATATATATATATATATATATATATATATATATATAAAACCAAAAGATGGACTGGTTGTTCTATAAGTCAAGATGTGCCTAATTTGTAACTAAAGAAAAATGAGATCAGTTGTAATCATGGTTGAGGTAATGAAGAAAAAGTGTGTGTACATCAATAATATAAAAATGTGATTGAGACATGGTGAGATCAATAATACAGAAGAATAAGTGCAATTATTAACACTCACTTGACTTGCAATTCACTATACACACAAGTTTTTATATATTTCCACATAAGCTAAAAGTATTCTATACATTCAATAAAATAAATAAATGTCTCAGGGTTATTAATAATACATGTACTCTTAATCTTATTCTATTTTAATAATAAAATCTTTGCAAATATATTGTTTCTTACTATAAACTCAGGATTATAAAATATGAAAATTAATGCATTGATATCAAGTGTGTTTATGCATTCTAGGATATAACAATGTAAAAGGAATTTTATGTACACTATTCTTCCTAATACTTTTATATTTCCGATAGCATTAGTACAATAATGATATATTTATTCCAAAGCTAATATCTTACAAATGACCTTTATATTGTGAATATGAAATGACGATGTTTCTTTAATAATGATAAAAGAGAAATATTAAAAAAATAACAATTACTTCATTACACAATATAAAACTAATGATAAATACAAATAATATCAATTGAACATTTAATAAATATTAGTGTTTGTTTTCTAAATCTAATTTGAACATTGGGTATATAAAATGTGTTATTAGACAGTATTGTGAAGATACTAACATTAAATAGGAATAGATTGATTATTATTACCAAATAATTTACAAGGTTAATAATTATCATCATCATAAAAGATGTTTTATAGATATTTATAATTAGGTTGTTTCACTAAGTAATCAATTACTAATCAACTTTACTTAATAATGTTGGAGCAGTATTTACCCTTTTAAGAGAAGCAAATAAAAATATTGCTTAGCAGATCTATATGAATTTTACCACATTGGACTTAATTATTTTGGCTCCAGATTCTTTACTGAAATTGCAGAATCAAACATTATGAGTGCCTCTACTAAAAAATTATAACAAATCATTAGGCTAACTTGTTATATACCAACATGTATAAGTGACACATAAAATATTCATTATAGATTTACTCATCTACATAATAATGATTAACTCTATTTAACTTTGAGGTTGAAACTTAAAAAATCGTAAAACATATAATATTTGCAAGATAGCAGTTGTATATAAGTTTAATAGTTAATTATATTTGTCCAACCTAAATCTAAAGTAAACCCCATTTGATCATATTCAATCTTAACAATAATAGTATTAGATAAAAATATTATCTGTACCTGAGCATAGTAATATCTAAGAAAACTTTATTACATTAATAACAATTATAATATTAACTAAATAAGAAATAAGCAATTATGAAAAAGTGCATTAATTAATCAATCTATTGCATAATTAATTTCATATTTGTAATATTCTTTCTGGACATAGCATAGAAATTAATAAATTCCATTTGTTACATGTGTTGATTCAAAGTAAGTTACATTCAACACATTAATCCATTTTAAGATTGCTATAACTTGGATATTTATCATATATTCATATTTGCTTTGATAATCCACAATTCAGCAGTGTCATTTAAATATTTAGCTTTGTAATCCATTTTCATTGAATGGTATTTAAATATTTAGCATTGATAATCCAGAACGAAACTCCTTGACACTGGATACAAATTCATAGTTTGTTACATACAGCAATTTAATTCATTTGAACAGATATTATGAGTTTATCCAAAATATAAGCATTCATTACTTCTTTAATTTGAGATATATAATTAATCCATTCATTTATAGATCTTTAAACTGTGATGCATTAATTCTGATTATATCCTTGATACACAAATAGTTTATTAATTATAATGAAGGGGTTTTCATTACTTTTGAATCAAAATTCGTTTTTCTATATGGAGGCATGTTTGAGTTGAAAATATTGTTTGAAGTTTTCCCTTACATAATTTGAGATGAGACAATTCACAACATTGAGATATATCATTTCTTGTAGTGAAGAAAATAATTATTTTTATAATAATTTGGAAAATAAACATGTGAACCTAGTTTGAACTTAAGAAATATAATTTTCCAAAAATATATGTTATTTACCATTACTTTTAATTGAATAAATCTAGCAATTTATTGTAGAAATTGTAAAATGGCATTCTATAAGATAATGTGTCTATTTTTTCCTAATTGTTGACTGTAATAAATAAGATTTTTTAAAATAAAGAATTAATAAATTAATGATGAATTTTGGCTTATCCATTGTTTTTCATTTTTTTCCTAGAATGATGAGAAGAAGTCATTTGCCTAGCAAAAACAAATATCTAGATTAAATGGATATTTAAAAATTTGAACCTGTTTAGATCCTGATTGCATTAAGAATTTGTGGAGATCTGTCTGGATTTTACAAACTTCAGCTTTTATACCAGTTATTACATAATGTTTGGATTACAGAATGTTTTTCATTATACATTGGCCTTTCTTCATTTGTCTGGAAAGGCCATCATGGTTATATCTTGGCAAAATGTTAGAGTTAAATTTTTAAATTAAGATAGTAAAATTTTAAAAACACTATTTAAAAATGAAAAATAATAATTTTAGACTTTTTCTTAATAGCTTCACTTTTATTTCCTAGTTTTAGAAATTAATTTTTATAAATATGATTTAAATAAAATCCTTGTTTTTTACTTCACCTTTGAGTAGTAAGTTTTAAATTGTGGTTTACATAAAAAAGTGAAGCTTAGTATTATTAAAAAAGAATTATATTTGAGCACTTTCAGAGAACTTAAATCTCCATATTCATAGCCTATTTTGGGAGAGTCAGCTTACATTGAAGTTTTAAGTGAAATTTAACAGTAATTTATGCAAAATTTATTCAAAGTTTTCTTTCATAAAGACCATTTCCTGGAGATTGCAAAGCACCATTTTTTTCAGTTTATTATATAGTTGTCATTTGCAATAAAGCATGCTTCCTTTATTTTTCGTTTCATATCATTATGTTCAGAGCACAGTGCCCTTGCCATAGTGGGTTCAAACATATGTCCTGTTGTTCTTTGGTGCTCAAATATGATTTAACTTTAATGTTGTCAGATATTTACTCCAATTAAATTAAATTGCTCTTTTAAATAAATAATTTATTATTTAATAAATATTCTAATAAATTAAACCAATTAATTTCACTACATGTAAATACATAAGCATCCACACACATGCACACAAAACATAAAATGTAAGCATTGTTTGTTCTATCCTTTATTAAAATATTTCAGTGTTGCAATGTTGGATTTATAATTCTATTCTATAATCCTAGTTTTTGAATTATTTGTTTTATGTGTGTGAGCACTTCCTTTGACATATGCAATTTAATAACTTTATTTTTTAATAAAAATAACAATAAAATATGAGCGTACATATTTTTTTTATAAGTCATTCAAAAAAATCTGCTTGGAAAACCATTCAAAAATGTTTTGTAAAACTATAT
The DNA here is from genome assembly GCA_028023455.1 of Epiperipatus broadwayi. Taxonomy (NCBI): domain Eukaryota; kingdom Metazoa; phylum Onychophora; class Udeonychophora; order Euonychophora; family Peripatidae; genus Epiperipatus; species Epiperipatus broadwayi. Next base: position 41,401 of record JAQFVV010000440.1, on the reverse strand, counting down.
ATTTGTCATAAACATTAGTATGAGAGGCTATTAAACATGATAATAACCATATTCCATGTCATACAATCTATGATAGTGATGAATATATTTGTTTAACTATACAAATTAAAGCCAATATAATTTTTAGTTTTAAATTTATAATAGTCAATTGACAGTGATACTGTAATTTTACAATATATTTATATATTATTTACTATCACTATCATTATTCTCATAAAATATTTTGCTTATATATTATTTACACATAATCACATAGGTCACAATAGTCCATCCATTGTTTCATCATTTGTTCTTTACACTTACCACACACACACACACACACACACACACACACACACACACACACACACACACACACACACACACACACATATATATATATATATATATATATATTGTAATGGAAATGGTTATTTGGGTGGTTTGCTTTTATTATTTTTATTGCTATTATTTTATATTATTTATTATACTTTTATTCTTTTTTTTTCTTTGATTCTTCCTTTCATTTATTTATTTCTTAATCAATGTTGCTAACCGAAATATCCCGGCTTAGCCTCCAACTGTAATGGATATTGTTTATTTATTTAGTTAACCAATGCCATTACAATGCAAGCAGAGAGCTAATACAGATACAAATTTAACTTCATATCTATACCCTTGAGTGAACCCCGAGGCAATACGTACATATTATCTTGGAATTATTTTTCCCGGTCAAGAACTTTCAGCTACTGAACAAAGCAAACTATTTCAAGAAATTTAACAAATGTCCAGCGCATGCTATTTATTTTTTATAATTGGGAAATTCTCACAAACAAGCAGCACATGAATACCCTTTAAAATCAGCCTTACCCTTTAATCACTAAATCACAGTTTCCCCCCTGTCGTAGCTTGGTGATAAGAGAATAAAGCAAGTACATGCAATTTAAGAATAAATATGTTTAATAACACTCACACACATGTATAAAAAAATACATGATAACAATAAAAAAAAACACACACTTATATAAATATGTGGCTATAATAAAACATAGTAAAACAGATCAAATATAAAAGTTATCTTGAAGTCCTATTGGGTAAAGTTCTAAATCTATCAAGATTGTTCCTTCATTATTTATTTACGAATATTAAAATTATAATGCATGCATGCTTTTTACCTAGGTTTTCATTGTAATTGTTTCCATGGGCATTTCTTTCGAGCACTCTTTACCATCCAGTGGGAGATCATCCCTTTTTTTGTAGAGACGATATGTCCTTCACTGTTGGCTGGATTGATTTTCTCTCTCAGTTTGATTTGGTTATTTCTCATTCCAGTTTCTTACTTCTTGTCGATTCTTTAGGTAGATTTTAAGTTGTTCAGTCACAGAAGCAGTGGCCTCTCTAGCAGGTCAGGCATAGATCTTATACATTGTAAGTCAGTGGTGAGATGGATTGAATATGAACCCACATCCCTTTAACACCACTAGCCGCACACTTCTTTCATTTTCTTTTAGCTGTTGCTTCCTCAAAATCTCTACTCGTAATACTCAGATACTAATTGTAATTCTGGACTTCCTTCTTTTCTTTTGTTCATTGTTTTTGTAAATTTTTAATTAATGTTTAGATTTCCAATGAATTCTTATCAACCTATTTGTTTAATTAGTGGCTGGAATGTAGGTTTTAATTAATCTAGCTGTAATTATAAGCTTTTCCTTGTTATACATTTTTCTTTGTCCGAGGATTAATCCAACAGACTTTTACACCTCTAATTTATACGGCCATATTGTTTTTATATTACATATTACATTTAATTTTTACTTAAAAGTTTACAATTCATTTTTTCAAATTTATGTTTATAATTCATTTTAACTTGTTACAATGTAGTTTTTAAAAGAGAGAAAAAAAAATGCATTTCTTTATGCATCCCTTTCCCCTCTCCCACAATAAACAGAAATAACTTTCAAGCATTTGACTTACTCGTTTTTTTTAAAAGAGAGAAAGAGATGCATTTCTTTATGCACCCCCTCCCCTTCTCTTACTATTACAAAAATCCAAAGTAATTTTGACATTCTAAATCTCAACTTTTTTCTTTTCCTTTTTTTTTAAAATTTCTATTAGCTAATCCATTTATCTTTATTAATTTCTAGTATCTGACTGGTCTACCTTTAGTAATAAATATATACATGTGATGATGACTTTATATGGTTGTCACATTACACTCCACCCGCTTTTGAGAATTAAAATCGGGTCAAATCTTAGTCTGAGATGAGAGCTTATTTTAATTCTTTGCTTTCAACCTTTACTTCTGCTTCTATTACATAATTTTCCACTCTATCATGGCGAGTGATGATGATGAGGATGAGGATGACTGCAGAAAGACAACTAGGTAAAACTACTCAATTCATTCCGATCGATTTTGGCTGATCAACCAATTTAATCGCTACGCGTATGAGACCATGGCACAACTTAACTCTATCAAAAGACATAAAAGGGTTTTAAACCATATGAACAGCAGGATATTTTTACTGCCTGTTCATCTTGCGCAAACAACAAATTCTTATTTCTTTATTTTATTTATTTCGAGACACTAATTTTTATTACATAATGAGTCCAGGATTCTTACTGGTGCTTCATTTAACAGGTTTTACCACCAAAAGCCATGAGAATCTACAATTAGTGAAGAGATGGCTAAATCAAGCTCAAAATATGACCCAAACACAATGCATCCACACACAATATATACCTTAATTTGCAAACTCATACACCAACAGTGATATCTATCATTTAAGTATTATCACTATTGTTCATTTATTTTATTTTATTAATTATTAACTGGCTCTTTAATGAGCCTAAATGATTCTTATTTCTACTTTTACTTATTTGTTAATTACATCTGCATTTATAATTGACAGATTGTTATACGAATAAATTATTTGCAGATTTCTTTTCCTTTATTTTTTTATTGTTACTTTTATTTACATTTGTCTTGCTGTGCTTGACTGCACATAAACACGCATTAAGTTTATCATTGTTTTTACTTCGTGAACACTATTTTTATTTTTTTTGCTTATTATTGGAACTTTAATTATTTGTTGTGAGACAAGTTGTCCCACCTGTCATGTTTTTTTAAAAAAATCAACTTTATTTCTCATGATTCCATGATGTTATCCATTTCATCAAACTGACATATCCGTCCGTTTATTTTCTTTAAGCTAGTTTTTATCTGGAGGCTTCTTATCCTTCTTTCTACTATACATATATCCATTTGTGCTTGAAACTGGAGCACTGTTCCGATGTCCACTAGAGTTGGCTTGCTCATCTGGATAATTGAGATCTGAACCTCTTCCGGTTTGTTTGGACATTTTAGCTCTTTCTGATCTACCAGGAAATGCCTGGTTTCCTTCCCAATAATCATGATGAGGATTGTATTGCATTCTCCCTATGTGTGGATCATTGGTCTGGGGTTTAAATCCCTGATCCTCCACCTTGTAATTAGGCCTAGTGCTGTCAAACACATTTAACAACTCGGTAACCTGTCCGACAGTCTCTCCTTCTGGGCCTATAAGCATTTGCTCCGCATTGTTACTTTCGCTACTTATTTGAAAGCACTTGCTCATGCTTTTTTGCTCTTTACTGTTAACTTTGGTCATCTCTTATTTTCACCCCTTTCTACCCTTATTCTATCTTCTCAATTGTGTTCGCTAACTGGGTTACCTCTAGTTGTATGATTTCTATAGTCTTTTCGTTTTCATATTTTATTACTTCAATTTTTTCCCCTTGCTCTAACTTAACTTGCTCTATTTTCTCCAGTAGTTCTTCCTGGTGATTCAACCTTTCATTTGCAACCTTCACCTGGTATAAGGTTTGTTCACATTTTTCATTTACTTGTTCCACCTTTTGACTAAACTTTATTTAGTCATTCATCCAACTCTTCCCTCCCTCATATTTCTTTCTTCTCTTTCCCTCATTTTTATAATCAACTGTTGCTGGCCTTCCATTATTTTCATGAGCATATCCATTATAATGCAGCTTTCTATTTTATTTTTATTATCAATCTTCGTCTCCATTCCCTTGCTAATTTCTATCTCCTTTTTACTAGCTATTTCTCCGGATGGTTCCATTTGTTCTTCAGAGGTTTTTTTCTATTTCGCCCACTAGAGCATCCATTTTTGTTTTTGATCTTGTGTGCATCAAATCTGTCTAACATACACACACTAATCACTTATATTTTATTCTAAGGCTTTACTATTGTAACCCTATCCTTATAGGATTATCTTACTTTACTGATTCTATATTTCACTGACACTAGGTATGTTTGTTCAACTATCCCCATCCCACTCACTAATCATCACTCACCCACACCTGCCTTCAAGACCTCTCTGCAACTGTCTCCAATTTACAACCTAACTTCCCAAATTATATCACGTTCTCTTTCTCTCCTTTTCCCCCTTTATTATTTTAATTATTTCTTGCTTTTGTCTACCACCAAGCTATTTTTGATTTGTTTATTAATTATTGCATAAAGTATTTCATTTTGTTATACTCAAATTCAAATGTGCTGAACTTGTAAACATGAAAATATCCTGGACAGGCCCCCAATTGTAATGGAAACAGTTATTTGGGTGGTTTACTTCTATTATTTTTATTTCTATTATTTTATTTTATATTATTTATTATACTTTTATTCTTTTTTTTCTTTGATTCTTCCTTTCATTTATTTATTTCTTAATCAATTTTGCTAACCGAAATATCCCAGCTTAGCCTCCAACTGTAATGGATATTGTTTATTTATTTATTTAACCAACGCTGTTACAATGCAAGCAGAGAGCTAATACAGATATTAATTTAACTTTATATCTATACCCTTGACCGAACCCTGAGGCAATATGTACATATTATCTTGGCATTATTTTCCCCGGTCAAGAACTTTCAGCTGCTGAACAAAGCAAACTATTTCAAGAAATTTAACGAATGTCCAGCGCTTGCTATTTATTTTTTATAATTGGGAAATTCTCACGAACAAGCAGCACACAAATACCCTTTAAAATCAGCCTTACCCTTTAATCACTAAATTACAGTTTCCCCCCTGTCGTAGCTTGGTGATAAGAGAATAAAGCAAGTACACGCAATTTAAGAATAAATATGTTTAATAACACTCACACACATATAAAACAAAATACATGATAACAATAAAAAAAACACACACTTATATAAATATGTGGCTATAATAAAACATAGGAAAACCGATCAAATATAAAAGTTATCTTGAAGTCCTATTGGGTAAAGTTCTAAATCTATCAAGATTGTTCCTTCGTTATTTATTTATGAATATTAAAATTAAAATGCATGCATGCTTTTTACCTAGGTTTTTGTTGTAGTTGTTTCCATGGGCATTTCTTTTGAGCACTCTTTACCATCCAGTGGTAGATCATCCCTTTTTTCGTAGAGACGGTATGTCCTTCACTGTCGGCTGGATTGATTTTTTCTCTCAGTTTGATTTGGTTATTTCTCATTCCAGTTTTTTACTTCTTGTCGATTCTTTAGATAGATTTTAAGTTGTTCAGTCACAGAAGTGGCGGTCTCCCTAGCAGGTCAGGCATAGATTTATACATTGTGAGTCAGTGATGAGATGGATTGAATACAAACTCATGTCCCTTTAATGCCACTAGCCACACCCTTCTTTCATTTTCTTTTAGCTGTTGCTTCCTCAAAATCTCTACTCATAAAACTCAGATACTAATTGTAATTCTGGTCTTCCTTATTTTCTTTTGTTCATTGTTTTTGTAAATTTTTAATTAATGTTTAGATTTCCAATGAATTCTTATCAACCTATTTGTTTAATTAGTGGCTGGAATGTAGGTTTTAATTAATCAAGCTGTAATTATAAACTTTTCCTTGTTATACATTTTTCTTTGTCTGAGGAATTCAATTAGTCCAACAGACTTTCACACCTCTAATTTATACGGCCATATTGTTTTTATATTACATATTAAATTTAATTTTTACTTAAAAGTTTACAATTCATTTTTTCAAATTTATGTTTATAATTCAATTTAACTTGTTACAATATAATTTTTTAAGAGAGAGAAAAAATGCATTTCTTTATGCATCCCCTTCCCTTCTCCCACAATAAACAGAAATAACTTTCAAGCATTTGACTTACTCATTTTTTTTAAAAGAGAGAAAGAGACGCATTTCTTTATGCACCCCTCCCCTTCTCTTACTATAACAAAAATCCAAAGTAATTTCGACATTCTAAATCTCAACTTTTTTCTTTTCCTTTTTTTTTTTAAATTTCTATTACCTAATCCATTTACCTTTATTAATTTCTAGTAGCTGACTGGTCTATCTTTAGTAATAAATATATATGTGTGACGACGACTTTTCATGGTCGTCACTATATATATATATATATATATATTGATACAAAGATGTTCACAGGTTGCATATCGTCACTATATATATATATATATATATATTGATACAAAGATGTTCACAGGTTGCATATATAAAAGACATATTTTGCAGGTTCATCCATGTTAAAAAAATTTAAATATTGATATACTGACATTTCAACTTGATCACAAAAGTCATCCACTGGATGATAAAGGTAGAAAGATGGTTGTAGAGGTGCTACAATCACTGATTTGAAAAAAAAATGTTAAAGTTCCACCAATAACAAAAATGTTAAATTAAGAATGTTTTTAAAAAAATATGTTCAAATAGGAGGAAGTTTGTATGTATCATCTCACTTATTGATACAATATGGCCTTTTAAGTATCTCAGTGGCTTCTCTAATTTTGCAATGGTAGATATTATCATATCTGGATATAATCCTGATACTAGAAAAATCAATTTTATAAGCTGAATCTATAGTATTGAGTGAGAGTGCTAATGATGATAGTGTTGTTTAACTGCATTAGCATGCTCGACTCTCCTAACACTGATGTGATGATTACTCATACCTATGTAAGAAGCTTTACAATTTTCACATGAGATTTGATAAACACCATGAGAGGCAAGAGGGATCGAATCCTTAGGCTTGATTATTATATTGCTGATCTTTTGAATGCTGTATCTATATTATAGCATTTTAATATACGTCCAATACTGTCTGTAGTTCCTTTTACACATGGAACACAAATCCTAATAGCTGATTATCATCTTTTTGTTTCTTATTTTGTCCATTTTGGCTTGAAATAAGACTTTTTTATAAATTTATAATTATAACTATTTGCTAATAAAACACTATTAATATGATTTATGTCTTTTTTCAGATGTGACTTATCTGAAAGGTTAATAGCTCTATTTAAAAGAGTTTTGGCTACAGAAACTATCTCAGTTGGGTAATGATGAGAATGTAAATGTAAATATCTATCTGTGTGTGCATTCTTTTTGTAAATCGAAAAAGATAAACTATTTGGTGTTCTGGTGACTAGAACATCAAGAAAAGGGAGTTTTCCATCAGACTGTCTCCATTGTAAATTTAATATGAGGATGGATATTATTTAAATGTAAGAAAAAAACAGCTAATTTATTTGTTCCATGTAGCCATATGACAAAAATGTCATCAATGTATCTGAGCCAAATGAGAGTTTTAAAGATGATGGTACTAAAGCACGAGTTTCTATATTTTCCATGAATAAATCAGCTATTTTACTCCTGAGATAGGTGAGCCCATAGAAGTACCAAAAACTTGTCTGTAAAGCTATCCATTGTATACAAAATATGTGTTCATGAGACAATGTTTAATCAAAACAATAATATGATCTGGTAAATTGCAACATTGTGAAATTATATTTAAAGCTTCATCAATTGAAATGTTTGTAAACAGAGACACGCCATCAAAACTGACCAGAATGTCATTAGCATTAATTTAAAAAATTTTTAAAACAGAAATAAAATGAAAAGAGTTTTTAATGTATGATTTAATACATGATATTGTAGGTTTAATGAAATCCAATAAATATCTAGCTAAAATATTAGTTGGAGCGCTTACTATTGGACGAAGGGGGGTATCTGGTTTGTGAATTTTTGGAAGTCCATAAAATTTTGGACAGACACATGATTTTTTATGAGGGATTATTTTATTTTTTATCTCTGTTTCAATAGGCAACTTATTAATAAAGGCTTTTGTTATTTTTTCCAAATACATAGTATGATCTCTGTTTAATAGTTTATAAGTTTTATCATTAAGCAAATCTAAAATTTATTATGGTAAATGTCATGATTCATAATAACAGTGGCATTACCTTTATCAACTGCAAGTGGTTTTAATTTTGCTTTAACGCCTTCCCGGATACCTCTTGAGAAAATTGTTTGTAATGTTGAATGAGCTCTCGATACAATAGATTCTTCATTGGCTGATTTGGCTAGAGCCGAGATTTGCAATATTTTTTAAAAAGCTAACTTCCTAAAAATAATTTAAAAAAAAAAAGAAAGACAAGCATTAAATAATATAAAATCAGACAAATCAATTGTTGAATTTCCAACTGATAAGGTAATGCCACTGTTGTTATGGATCGTGACATTTGCCATAATAAAATTTTAGATTTGCTTAATGATAAAACTTATAAATTATCAAAAAGAGATCATACTACGTATTTGGAAAAAAACAACAAAAGCCATTATTAATAAATCGCCTATTGAAACAGAGATAAAAAATAAAATAATTCCTCATGAAAAATCATGTGTCTGTCCAAAATTTTATGGACTTCCAAAAATTCACAAACCAGATACCCCCCTTCATCCAATAGTAAGTGCAATAGGATCTCCAACTCATATTTTAGCTAGATATTTATCGGATTTCATTAAACCTACAATCCCATCTATTAAATCATACATTAAAAACTCTTTTCATTTTATTTATGTTTTAAAAAATTTAAAAATTAATGCTAATGACATTCTGATCAGTTTTGATGTCGTGTCTTTGTTTACAAACATTCCAATTGATGAAGCTTTAAATATAATTTCACAATGTTGCATTTTACCAGACCATATTATTGCTTTGATTAAACATTGTCTCTTGAACACATATTTTGTATACAATGGCCAGCATTACAGACAAGTTTTAATACTCCTATGGGCTCACCTATCTCAGGAGTAATAACTGATTTATTCATGAAAAATATAGAAACTCGTACTTTAGAATTATAATCTTTAAAACCTCTCATTTGGCTCAGATACATAGATGACACTTTTATCATACAGCAGCATGGAAAAAATAAATTAGATGATTTTTTTTTACATTTAAATAATATACATCCTCATATTAAATTTACAATGGAGACATAGTCTGATGGAAAACTCCCTTTTCTTGATGTTCTAGTCACCAGAACACCAAATAGTTTATCTTTTTAGATTTACAGAAAGAATACACACAGACAGATATTTACATTGCCATTCTCATCATCACCCAACTCATATAATTTCAGTAACCAAAATTCTGTTAAATAGAGCAATTAACCTTTCAGATAAGTCGCATGTGAAAGAAGAAATAAATCATATTAATAGTGTTTTATTAGTAAATAGTTATAATTAGACATTTATAAAAAACGCCTTATTTCAAGCCCAAAATGGACAAAATAGGAAACAAAAAGATGATAAATCAGCTATTAGAATTTGTGTTCCATATGTAAAAGGAACTATAAACAGTATTGGATGTACATTAAAACACTATATTATAGATACAGCATTTTCTACTCATCAGAAGATCAGCAGTATAATAATCAAGCTTAAGGATTCAATCCCTCTGGACTCTCATGGTATTTATCAAATCTCATGTGAAAATTCTAAAGCTTCTTACATAGGTATGAGTAATTGTCAAATCAGTGTTAGGAGAGACAAGCATGCTAATGCAGTTAAACAACACTCATCATCAGCAGCACTCTCACTCCATACTATAGATTCAGGCCATAAAATTGATTTTTCTAGTACCAGGATCATATCCAGATGTGATAATCTCTGCCAGTGCAAAATTAGAGAAGCCATTGAGATACTATGATACATGCAAACTTTCTCCTATTTAGAAAGATTTTTTTAAAAAACATTTTTAATTTAACATTTTTGCTATTGGTAGAACTTTAACGTTTTTTTCAAATCAGTGATTGCAGTGCCTCTGCAACCATCTTTCTACCTTTATCACCCAGTGGATGACGTGATCAAGTCGAAACGTCGGTATATCAATATTTAAATTTTTTAACATGGATGAACCCACAAAAATGCCTTATATATATATGTATATTCATATATATATATATTATACCAAGCGTTCCATAAATATAAATTTACAATGCCTTATTTGGATGTATTCTATCATATTGACCTGAATGATGATGATCAAACCACAAGTTTGTTATATTTCCTGACAATAATCAGATAGTAAATATCAAACTTTTTCATCCAATAGCATTTTTATCATGTGATTATTCCTAAGATCTACTTTTATTGTAGAAAGAATGCTTTTTGGAGACCCTCTGACACTATTATCATAAGAACCGTTTTACATGCTCAACTGCTCATCTAAATATGTACCTTTTTAGGGTGTATGACAAACAATTTCTAACCAGGTTTGGAATAAGACTGAGATAACAAAAACTAAGTTTAAATATAGTTTGAATAAAAACAAAATTTATTTACAATAACTACAGTATTTATAATTTTTATAATTTATACATATACAAATCAAATGAATATAAGCAAATATTAAGACAGGAATATATTCATATTGGAGAAAAGTCAATTAACTTGATTGAATTTTTAATCTCCTTAGCTCTTATATGCTTACATCAACTTTAGATGCTCACCACACAATTATTATTATTATTATTATTATTATTATTATTATTAATTATTATTATTATTATTATTATTATTATTATTATTATTATTATTATTATTATTATTATTATTTAAGAAACAAATACATAAGCATAATAATAAAAAATACTAAAGAAATAACAGGAAAAAAAAAAGTGTTATAATAACCTTTAAATTTTAACCCTCAAAAATATTAATATATATTATAATAACAATTAAATATTAGGCACTGAAAAAAAAACAAATATTAAAATATGTATGATGATAGCATTTATATATTAGGCAGTAAAAAGAAAAAAGTTTAAAATATGTGTGATAATAAGTTTTAAATGTTACACAATGGCATGAAAATAAATTCTAGACTACATTATGATCACTTTTTAAAGACCTTTACCTCTAGATAAAATGGACCTTATCCAATACTTTCAGACTCTGGTTTTTGCTACTAGTTAACTAGAGTAGGTTTAAACATTTAGGCTAATTGATATAAATGACAGTTACCACTGTACAAAATTTAGTGCTTCATCTGGTTTATCTTTCTTAGCTCTTCTTTATTATTTATAGGTATAATGGTGATATTTATGAATTGCATGTACAACATAGATAATTTTTCAAAGACCAGGTAAGAGATGACAGACAAATTTTTGTTTTCATTTCACCAGAGATTTGTATGGGCAGGAGGAACACACTTAAATTAGCAAGAGGCTACATAGTTGCAGGTTTTGAAGCCAGGCATACTAAAAAAGATTTTATTCCATCATGGTGATGCTTTCAACCACAGTATAATTTGTGTGTATTAGCATAATTAAAAATTCATAATTTAGTAGCTACTTTAATAACTATGAGATGACACTCTGACCAGTTCAATTTTCTTGAATGCCATTAATAAAATCTCAAATACCTGAAAAGAGCCACATGTTAATTCTTCTCGTTTAATTTTTTTTTTTTTGAAAGTTCAATTTTTTTATTAACTTTTTTTCTGAGTCTGTATCTACATCAATGCTGTATCCCTTTTCAGTGTCTGTCACCGAGTTTACATTCCCTATTCACAATATAGCTCAACAATTAAGGTACCTTTACTATTGCTCTTTTCTAATTAGTTTTTAGCTAATTACATTTTTTTCCTTTTTTTAAATAACAAAATAATATTTTTTTGTCTTTACTAAAAATTATAAAAATATTCTTTTTTTTTATTTTTCCTAATTACATTAATTTTTACTAACATTTTTCAAATTTAACTTTTTTATGTAGATGAAACACCAGACAAGAAATAAATTATTTCTAAATTGCTGTATTTAAATAGATTATCTATTTTTGATCGGAAAAGTTCATAAATTAAATTAATTTATTTTTTCTTAAAAAAAATACTTTACTGCTCAAAAGATAGCAAATAAAAAAATAGAAACATGTTGCAAAAAATAAATTTCAATTTGATATTTGGTTATAACTTTCGTACTTTTAAAAATATACAATTTTCAATAGCATATATGAATTCTTCATTCAGTTTTCTTCAAGATAATATTAATATATTTTTGTCATTCCCCTAAGATAGATTTCATAAATCCTTTTAAATGCATTGAGATCATCAATTACTACACTAACTCAATGTGTTGATTTTATTGCTGCCTGTCTGTCTGAATGTCTGTTTATCTAGTTTTCTATTTACCTATCTCTCTAACTACCTGTTTTTCTATAATTTACCTGTTTCTTTGTCTACATGTTTGCTTATCATTTATAAATGATATAGGCATTTCAACTTTAAAATTAAAGTAAACAAAATTATAGAGACAAGTTATAAAAGTTAATAAACAAAGAAAAAGATCAAGAAAATATTGATTGTTTATATATACAATTCCATTATGATAGTAATGTAGAGTCATGATTTATGACATGAATAATTCCTAACAACTTTGTTACCTGTATTAATCTCAGCGAATGAAAATACTATAATAAAAAAAAACACATGGAGATAAAACGAGTGAAAAAATAAAAATAATTAATTTGATTGTTAGTAATAATTATTAGTGATTTTTGTTTAAAAGAAATACAACTCATAAATATATGTATATTTAATATTTTAGCAAACAACGTGAATAATAAAAACAAGTGCAAATATATTATTTAACAACTAAAATTTAAATATTTGAATTTTAATAGTAAAATATTTAAATAGGATTAATTCTATAAATTTTAAAAATAACTTTATTGAATGATATATACCAGAATAGTAAGATTTTATTGAAGAATCGGAAACTAATCTAAATATAATGTAGTTCCCTGTGATAATATTTATCTAATTAAATTATCTATGCAAAGTAAATTATAAAAACTGGAAAACCTAATGTCTATGTTAATCCATTCCAAAAAATAAATAAAAATTAAAATATCAAGAGATAAATTTTTTATGTATATATTAAATGCTTTTATTGACTGAGCACTAAAAAGAAATAAAGTAATTGTTTATTCAACCATAATTGAAGTTTTTAGATTTAATATGAAATAAAGACATGGGGGGTTCAGAAATTATTTATGTCACTCTCTTGTTATAAAAAATAGGGATTGACAATTAATTTCTGAATCCCCCATTTCTAAACACTCCCATGCTTTTATTTCAAATTAAATCTAAAAACTCCAGATATAGTTGAAGAAAGAATTATTTTATTTCTTTTTAGTGCTCAATCAATAAAAGCATTTAATATATATATATATATCTTTTATTTTAATTTCTATTTATTTAAAAGCATTTAATATATATATATATATCTTTTATTTTAATTTCTATTTATTTTTTGGAATGGATTAACTTAGATATTATCTGCAAATTTTAGTATCTGTGCTGAAGTTTAAAGCCAAATACCAAATACATGGGAATGCTATTATATATCTGTTTAACCATTCTTATATAATATAATGTAATATATTAAAAGGCAGGTCCACTTTTGGTTTAAATGTGAGTCAACAAATATTATTAAATGACATGATTTCTGCTTACATTGCGAGTTTTTAATTAATCATTTTTCTGGGTACCTCATTGCTAAACGTTATCTAAAAAAAATACACACAAAAAAGACCTCATTTAACATTCAATATTTATATTTTGAAAAACATAAAAATCTTCTAATTATATATATATATCTTTACAAATTAGATTTGTTTACTTGTGAAAATATTTAAAAAGTCACAATATTTCTGATTTTTATATAACTAAAATATTTATAAGTGACCATTATTATATAATCTAATAATAAATTAAAAAGTTTCACTTTTTGTTTGAAAGTGAGACAGACAATATTACAATTAGATGGCATAAATTTCAGTTATTAATGCCAATGTTTTAATGCCTGGTTTTATCCTTGCTGAAATTTATCTAAAAAAATTGCAAGGGGAAAATCTATTAGACTTTCAAAATATGTATACAAAACATTAATGCAAATTTCATGGTTCTAGTGCCTTTTTGGATTTCAACAATAGATCTTTTAGCACTGTTCTAAAAAAAAAAATTTGCTAAAAATGTAAATCTTAATTTTACTATTTATATATAATTTTATTTATATATAAATATCTTTGTATGTAATGCCTAAGATTTATTTTGCTAATCACAATATAAACTTTAAAATATGATTAATGCTTATTTTTATATCAGTACAACAATTTTTTCATGGTAGTAGTTAAAATTATAAGTCAAATCAATAATTTATATTTCCTTAACAGTAACTTCTTTTAATTACTTGCTTAAAATATAGATCAGGCTTCCAATTAGTTATTTAATATAATCTTTTTTAAAAATGTAAAATACTTTAAAAAATGGATTATTTTTCTATCACAATAAAAACTAAAAACTTATATATAGCTTAATAAATGATCATAGATACATGCTTGAACAACATTTCTATGTGACTGTTCAATTTATACTACTTAACCAAAGTTAAATAATTTGGTTAATGCATATAAAATACTATTAATTCAAATATCTATAATACAAAACTTTTATTAATCAAACAAAATTTCAAAAATTATCTTTAATCTTTTACAACAAAGGAATTAGGTATGCAATACATATAATTATAAACAAAAGTTAAAAAAAAAACTTATTAGTAAATATCTATCAATTATTAAGTTTAATTATAGTGAGGTTCCTATTTATCATCTGGATGTAATCTTTTAAAATATTTTTATTCTATTTAGAAACTCTGTTTAAGTTACATCTA
This sequence comes from Epiperipatus broadwayi, assembly GCA_028023455.1. Lineage (NCBI taxonomy): Eukaryota > Metazoa > Onychophora > Udeonychophora > Euonychophora > Peripatidae > Epiperipatus > Epiperipatus broadwayi. Next base: position 26,399 of record JAQFVV010000440.1, on the reverse strand, counting down.
TCAACTATATTTCTTTTAAATTGTGTACAAACATTAGAAATCCCTGACAATAGAACATAACAATAAATATTTCAAAGTTTTCAAGTCATTTGCCCATTTTAATATGGTTGGTCAATAAAATTTCAAACATGTTGATATTGATCCAGCATATATTCAGAGATGTGAGCAAGATGACAGTATATATATTTTTTAAAAGTTTAAACTAAAAGGACTTTATGGTAAATTAAAATAAAAATAAATCAAATTTTAATATCTGTTGATTGTAAAAGTTGCCTTTATTACAAATGGATGAACTTTTATTTTTTCTTAATAATAATTTCTTTTTTTAAATAAATCATTCCTAAACAAAACAATGTGATAATTAATTTTTAATGCATGCAAATTTCCTTTCAAATATTATACAGATTATGATATTGTTTTTATTCACCATTTTAAAATTGAAATATGAATAATTACAAAAAAGATCTGAATACTAAAAAATTAAAAATAATATGTATATAAAATTTTATAAATAATATGCCTATTCACTGTGCACTAAAAAGCAAAACTAATTGAATTAATTAATTTAATTTATTACTTTCTGGATATTCCATATTTTTATTTCAAATTAAATATAAAAACCCAATTATGGCTAAAGAAAGCAATTATTTTTTTTAGTGACTAGTAAATAAAAGCATTTATTATAATTTGCATATATTAGCAAACATCAACAATGTTTGTAATTCTTCAGCTATGAATATGAGATTAAAAGACCTCAAAAGTGCTAAGCCTGATATTTAACTATGATTTTTCTAACTTCACCAACGAGTGTTTGAAGTGCAGTATAATTTCTATAAAATATTATATATATATTATTTAAAAATTAATTATAGCATAATTTCTATAAAATATTATATATATATTATTTAAAAATTAATTATAGCATTGATTATAAATGGAGATATTGCATTAAGACAGAAAAACATGCAATTCACAATAATTAGACACATTAATCTATAGGAATTTACTGAATATTTTATGTTTAATGTTTTTTAAAAATATTAGCAAAACTATTTTTTTATTGTAAAAAATTAAAGATTAATTTGGAAGTTTTATGTGGATAATAGAAATTTTTGAATTCATCTTTGGATTAATACTATTCTACGTGCGTTATCTTTTGCCACGACCTTGCATAAAAATCTTTTAAGAATTTTTATTTACTGAACAATTACAAACTAAAAAATAGCTTGGCAATAATTCTGCTCATGCATGTTTATGTCAGTGCTGGATTTGGGGATATCCTTAGAAACTAAAATGGGGAAAAGCACATTTTAAATTGATATCTAATTATTTAATACACTGTTATCATTAGTTTTTATTACTTGTAATCCTTTGATATTATTTATTCTGGAATCTTATATTTAGATCTGCATTATAATCAGTTTATACTAATAATATTTTGTATATTTAATAAACAAAAGTAAATACTTTAATTTGTATTATTGCATACCATACTAGAAATTTTTGAGAAAGATTTTTATACAAGTGCACAGTATGTATACCATTTTCCATGATCGATATTAGAATATATATATATATGTTAAAACGAAGATTTGAGGGTTAAATAAAAATACATATTTTTCACCAACTTAATATCAATATACTCTACACCCCACAAGTATAACTCTGATTTTAAAGTCGAATTTGTGACCAAGTCGAACGTCAGTATATTGATATTAATTTTAACACATAACCCCAAATATTATTTTATATTATGGTTAAAATTGAAATAACGTGACTTTTATACAAACTTGTTCCTGAAGTCACACTTATTCTTTAGGGAATAGAATAATGGTTGAACATTTTATATTTCTATATTTTTTTATTTGACAGTGAAAAATAAGCTGTCATTAGAGGAAACAAATGATCGATTATTGAAAAAGAAAAAAAAAAGATGAAATTATTAATTAAAGTGACAAGTGAAGTAACCTTCTTAATCTTTTTTTCAGATTTCTTTTATTAACAGTAAATTAACAAAACAATTTATATATATAAAGAATTATTCATAAAAAATCAAAGCAAACAAAGTACATCATTTTGTCATATTTTTAAATGTTCTAATTTAAATATATAAACCCGTTTTTTCTTATCTATTATACAGTAATCTTTATCTTTACTTTTTAACATAGGCATATATTTTTATATAGTCATTTTTTAATAATTATTTGTAAACAAATATGGCTTTTCTAATTACAGAAGAAAAAAGGTAGAAAGATAAAGAATAAGAAATTACAGCTAAATTTTAGAATGCCTATATAAAGTAACTCATAAATCACAAATACTATAACACATATCCCATACTAGGTTCTTTGTTTACAGTGTATATTTTGCTATGCTGATTTTTGATTTCTGAAACTCATAGAAATACCATCTCTTAAATAACCCATCATCTCCTTAATTTGTCAGGATACTTAAAAGCATAGTCAGTATTGTAATGACAAAATTTATTCATCTCAATGTCTGATGGTCTATTTGTTTTTCATTTCCAATTTTTTTAAAGTATTATACACTTTTCTAAAAAAATATATTATCTATGATATAAATAAGATAGAGCAATTTTAAACTGTTTTATTGTGCTTTAAATGACATTTCACACCTGATATAATGAAGAATCAAATCATTTTCTATGCTATTTATTGTATTTGTTTAAACCTTTATCAACATAATGAATCAATATATTTTATATTGTTCTTCTACATTGTCCAACATTCACATCCATGGAAAAGCACAATAAAACACAAAGCATTAGCAATTTTCATCTCCATTCGCAAAATATACATGCAACTAAGTGCACAAAAAAAGGAAAAGTTTCAGGAAATAATGGAATTGATATCTTAAAGTAGCAGATGAAAAAAAAAGTGTAACACACAATGCAGGAATAATATTAATATCTAAGAAAGGCAGTAAACAAGATATTAAAAATTACAAATACATCAGGTTTTTATCATATCTCTATAAAATATTTAATAAGATAATTACCACTTACTTATTTATGACAAACTTTGGAATTTAATTATCCAAATAACAACCAGGCTTTAAGATTGGAATTGTCATTATGCTTCACATTTATAGATTTTGAAAAGGCATTTAATTCTTTAAAAATTTCTGAAGTGATTCAAGCATTGAATAATCAGGATATGAAGAATATTTATCAAAATACTATCACAATGCTTAGATTACATGGTCATATTAAAAAGATTAACATTAAGAAGTATATATAGCAGGATGATTCCACATTTCCAAAACTTTTTACATCAGTTTTACAAGAACTATTACTTAAAAAAACTATTGCGTGGAGTACTTTTTTTTTTTTTTTTAGAAATAATTTAATATTAAAAGAAATAAGCCTATTCTTTGAAAAGAAAGGGTTTTAAATAGATATATTTTATTAGTGTGGACTTATGAATATCTGACTTATATATGGAATAAAAGAGCAATTAAACCAAGTTTGGAGAGATGGAAGTTAGGAATAACAAGAAGAAATTGAAAATGAAATAGATGAGTGAAAGAATAGACAGGCAACATTTATATTATTGGAAAAATTAAGAGACTGAAATGGAGTTGGGGTAAACATATTACTAAAAGAGATGATAATAGATGGACAGGTGGATCATAAAAATTGCAAAAGGCTAGAAAAGACCACATGTGATGTTGAATGAAATAAGAAAGTTTTTTGGTGTGTTATAGAGAAGAAAGATTAATGATCAGAGAAACTGGAGTAAATTTGGAAGGATCTTGATCCTGCAATGTAATGATAATGGTTAAATATGGTGATATGTATATTTTCATATAATATTTAGCTACTATCACAAATTAATTAATAGATAAAAGTCTATCACTATCCAAAATATGTAATATAAATTCAAGAAGCATTATTTTATAAAAGGCTGCAAGTATAAAACGCTAGTGAGAATATATTTTTGTTATTATGTAACCAATGCTTGTCTGAGCATAGAGAGATAATATTTATATATTTCATATTAATGTAAGTTAAACAATATTGATGTCATTGTAGAAATAAGATTATACATTATCACTCAATGACTAGTTTACTATTCTTTGCATTGTTTGGTAATATATTTTACTGAATGTAACTTTTTAAAACTAAATATAAAAATGCAAGAAGCTTGGCACAAATACTAGTCATTTTTTTGTTGTCTATTAATATAAATAAAAAGATAATATGTTATGAGTTTCATGATATATTGGCAGAATTATTATAAAAAAGCATTATTATGTAAATAATTAAAACATGATGAGAGAAATTTTAGCCATTATTTTGGATTCAAAAAGAAAATTTATCAGTTAGCAGCAGCTTATGTATAATATGATTAAAACAGGAAAAACTCTCTATATGTATTGCCACTGAGTGCAAGCCAGAGTAATCAATGGATTCCAGAAGGCTTGTGCATAAAATTTCTATCTAGTGCCTACTCATCCAATATTTCTAGACTAGTTTCTGGCTTGTGGCCTTCATCAGTGGGTAGCCTTGCATCTGAGAGCACTGCACCTAGATCTTAAGATTTAATGCAACCCTCCAGCAGCCACCTTTTGTCTCTACTTAACGATAAAACCATTATTCTTAAATCTAGTTTTACTTCTCAATATTATGTAACAAAAAACACACTTATTTATAATTGTTTAATAGAGAAAAAGATATAAATTAATATAAAAGTTTATCAGCTTAACGTTTTCGAGGATCCATGCCTCATATTCACAACCTTCATAAAATGTATGGTAAAATATTCATAGTCTTCATAAAATGTATGATAAAATATATTTTACCATACATTTTATGAAGGCTATGAATATGAGGCATGGATCCTCAAAAACGTTAAGCTGATAAACGTTTATATTAATTTATATCTTCTTCTCTATTAAACAATTATAAATAAGTGTTATTAGTCTTAAACTAAAAACACTGTAATATTTTCAATCCAAACTCATTAGCTTATATAGTCATATAGGTCTGAACTCAGTTCAGTACCTACACATTTTGACAACTTTAGTTCTTTTTACACTTTTCTATATATCATAGAATTATCATTTTCTTTTTGGTTTTAGAATCTAACAATATATCAATATTTAAAAATAGTAAAGCTCAAAATTGTATGAGCCATTATCATCAAGTGCATTATAATGTAAGGCAACCATTTAATATTAACCTCTAATATGATTTTAGATTGCAATATAATTCATCATTGGCACACTTTATAAAAAAGGCTCTTTGTTTATTTTTTATTGTATTCTTTATATATAATCAAAAAGAAATTGCAAAATAAACTATGAATTAATAATAGAAGATAATATAACTAGATTTTTATTCCAATCCGTTTTTAAAAAATTAAATGAAACTTTCTCTCATACACAAATATTAATTCGGAGGCCACTATTTCACAGCTAGTTTGATGTTCTAAATATTCTCATTTATATACTTTATTATAAAACAAATATCTATGATGCATTGATAAATTATTTTAAATAACCCTTGTTTTACATAGATATGTAATAATGTTTAAATTCATGTAATTATAATGCAATACTATCTTAAATAAATAATTTTACATCTATATAGAAACAGTGAAATAAATTTTAATACTATCTATCATTTCTGCTTCCACTTTTTGTTATGATTATTCAGTTGATCTGGAAGTAATTGTAGTACACAGAAACATCTATCTATCTATCTATCTATCTATCTATCTATCTATCTATCTATCTATCTATCTATCTATCTATCTATCTATCTATCTATCTATCTATCTATCTATCTATCTATCTATCTATCTATCTATCTATCTATCTATCTATCTATCTATCTATCTATCTATCTATCTATCTATCTATCTATCTATCTATCTATCTATCTATCTATCTATCTATCTATCTATCTATCTATCTATCTATCTATCTATCTATCTATCTATCTATCTATCTATCTATCTATCTATCTATCTATCTATCTATCTATCTATCTATCTATCTATCTATCTATCTATCTATCTATCTATCTATCTATCTATCTATCTATCTATCTATCTATCTATCTATCTATCTATCTATCTATCTATCTATCTATCTATCTATCTATCTATCTATCTATCTATCTATCTATCTATCTATCTATCTATCTATCTATCTATCTACCTACCTACCTACCTACCTACCTACCTACCTACCTACCTACCTACCTACCTACCTACCTACCTACCTACCTACCTACCTACCTACCTACCTACCTACCTACCTACCTACCTCCCTCCCTCCCTCCCTCCCTCCCTAGCTAGCTAGCTAGCTTCTACCTAGCTTGAATGCTTTCCGAAGGAAACAATAGATTTTGGGAAGCTTTTATATCCATTCTATTGTTCTACCACAATTTTTTTCTAGAATTTTCTAGATTATCATCTCAAAATGTCCAGAATTTTAATTAATTATTAATGCATGTTTTTAATCAATTATATAGAATATTTTTACGTTCCATATTAATTACTTTCATTACATATTTTATCTGAACAATCTTAACTTTTAAATTTTGTTAATACAGATTAAAATTTTATTCTGAGGTTATGCATAATTCTACAAAGTTTTAAAATAATCTTATACAAAAGACAACAGAGTTATTTAAAAAGTTACCTTTTTTTATTAAAAAAATTGACATTAACCACATTAAATACAATTTAAATTAGCAGAACTTTTAAATTAATTTACAAACAGAAATTTTAGCTGAAATCACCCTCTTCTACATATATAATTTTGAGACAAAGCAAAGCATCCACCTCAGTATATATATATAATTATAATAAAAATAATAAATTTAATGGTAATAAATTATTGATGACGTTTGCTTCCACCTTGGTTTTTTTTTTTTTTAATTTAATGGTAGTTGAGGCAGGTTTAAGAAATTAACAGAAAGTACTTGTGCAGATTTAAAGACTGTTTTTAATAATTTATTACCATTAAATTTATTATTTTTATTATAATTACAATTTTGTTTTAATTAGAGGACATTTTATTTATATTATATATTTGTGTAAGCAAATATTAGAATACTAATATTGCAAAGTAAATAGTTAAGTTTTATATAGACTTATATATAATCATTAGTAACTTTTTTTAAATATTATCTTATTATTCTATTAATAAACAAATAACGTAAATATTGAATGGGAATATATTGGAAAAAAATTGTAAATAAATGGGAGATTAAAGCCTGTCTGAATTTTCATAATTATCCTTCTTAGGCCTCTCATGAGGCAGAAGATTTATAAAAAAGGTTATAATGATAAATAAATAGGCAATTTTAATACTAATCAATCGATATTGTCTTAAATAAACTATTTTTGTTATTTATCCTAATTAGTTATCTATTGCGGATCTTATTTTATTGGTCTTATTCCAATTGTGTGCATATCAATTTATTGTAGATCCTGAAAAATCAAGAACTGAACTGAGGAAAATGTTGTATGTTATCAGGAAAAATTGGGATAATTTTGCCAGAAAGAATACAGGTGCTCTTTCTAAAAAAAGTGGTACTCAAAGATAGAGTTAGCAGAGTTAAAATCTCATCTATATATATATATATATTTTGATCATAAGCATAAAACATAAACTGGCTGTTTTGAATCAATGCATTTATATAAAAGTGGCATGTGATTTGACAATCATCATCAATATCTATTTTACTCATATTAAAAATAATTAAATGGTTTTATTGTTCAGAAATTAATAAAAAAATTGAATTCCAGAAATCTCAGAACTGGAATTGATCTGAGGATTTTACATGCCTAAGTCTGATTCTCTGCTATGACACTAAACTATATATATTCTAAATATACTTGTTATTTAACACAATCCACAAATGATTTGAAAATGTAGAATATAAAGCTTACCAGTACATAAAGTCTGACAATAATGTAGATGTATGCAAAAGAATACAAATTAAATATTTATATATATGTATATAGTGACAGTAACCAACAAAAATTGCAAACACTTTTTACATCTAAAAGATTTTTAGATTGCACTTAAAAGTTTTTATTGATCAATACTATCTCACTGTCATTTTTAAAAAATAAAATAGAATATATATTTCCATGTTCTTAAAAATATTCCAGTAATAATATCTGTCAAAAAATTATTAATTTATACTATTCAACAGTTGGTGAAGAATCTATTATTATAAAAAAAATAGGAAAAGTTGTGAGACTATGTTTTCATAAACATTTATATGTTTATTATAACATTTTATTTTTATAAATATCAAGATATTGCATTTAAAAGAAGCTCCTTTATTAGATGCAAGAAGTTTTTACAGTTTTCATTGATCACTCTATCATCTGATGGTGATTTTTAAAAAATAAAATAGAACAGATATTTTCACATAATGAATATTTCTGTAGTGTAATTTTCATTTCACTGCAGAAATATTATTAGAAGTATATACTATTATTCTTCTCTTTTACTTTCTTTGCAGGAGGTTGGATAAAACTCTGATGAAGTCTGCTGGACAGTTGAAACTGTAAGAAAAATAAAGAAGTTTTTTAAGAAAATTTGTTTGCATTGAAGTGTATATAAAAGAAGTTATTATAAGATACATATACAGAAATATTATTCATTATTAGATAATCTCTAGTCTAATGAGTACCTAATAAAAATTATTAATATCACATATTTACTTTCACAATATCAAAAATATTTCAACAATAACATCTGTTAAAAATTACTAATTTACAACATTCCTCTCTTGGTGGAAGAGTCCATTATAATAAGGAAAAATAGAAAAAGTTGCATTATGTTTTTGTAAATATTTATATATATTTACTGCAGCACTTTATAAATGTAAAGAAATTGCATTCAGATGAAGATCTCCTTTTAGATGCACAAAGTATTTACATTTTTCACTAGTCACTGTCTATATCAACTGACTATAATTTTTTTAAAAATAAAATAGAACAGATATTTTCATATTTTTAAAAATATTTCAACATTAACATCTGTGAAAAAATTAATTTATATGTGTAATTTAGAGAAGACTTGATAGCAATAATAAATATATAAGTAAAAATAAAAAGAATAATTAACAAAAGCAATAAAGCAAGATATGTTAACAATCAAATTAGGAACAGTTAATTAGTGAGCAGGTGGGTTAAAGTTGCAAGAAAAAGAACATAGGCATATTGTTTGATATAGGAGAGATACATAAAGAAGTTGAGACTGCTGCACTAATCAATAAAAATAATAAAGGAAAAATAATATTAATCTTACTTTTATTAGCAGTAAAAATATATGAACAATGAACAACAGTAATTGATGTAGAGATCTAATGCAAGAAAAAAGATACAAGCAGAAAACATGAAAAAGAAAAAGAACATAAAAATTTCAAATGTTAGAGAGTAAACACCACGGCACAAAGCCATATGTCATGCAAAATAACATCATAAAAATAAACATAACAGCAATCCAAAAACTTAATAAGCTATGAAAAATCAACAAATTATGGAGAGAATATTACAAAAAAGTAGAAAGAAAATAAGAAAACCATGGAATAAATACTAAAAAAGCAAAAATTAAAAGATTCTTAAAAAACACACAGAAAATGTTAAAAGAAATTAAAGAATGATTTCTAAAACAAGACAAAGTAATGGACTAACCACATTCAGATTAAAGGATTATAATGAGTGATAAAAAGGAAGATCTGAATTTAATTAAAAAACTTTTAAGGTTGATGTAATAGATGAAGCAAGAGGTTGTAATGATACTATAGTGAAAAATATCCAGGTTCAGACATCCATAAAACTATATACTACTACAGAAGTGCTTTTAAAATTTGGGATGATGATAGATTCTAAAATTTTAATATGTTGAATCTTAAAGTAGAAGATAATTCTATTGTAAATAAGACAAAGTAAGATTAACGAAATTTAAGAGATCACAATATTTAAAGAGCTTAATAAAAATTTACTAGTTGTTCCTAAAGAATGTATGGATTTACAGATTAGAGCTGTTATTGAAAGATTAAAAATTTTGTTAAAGAAAAAGAAAATCATATAATAGAATCTACAACCAACTGTGATTATATAAACAGAGAACTGCTCACAAGATATGGGAAAATTATAGAAGTGTCAGAAATCTTTGCTATTGAAGTTAATGCATGAAGTCTACAGAAGAAAATTGCAAGTAGAACACAAAGATCAAAAATTATATGATGATTAAAAATCTATCCAAGTTTAAGGAAACAACCTATTCTTGACAGATCATTTGAAGAATTACTATATATAAATATGAGTGTTAAGATGAAACAATAAAGAGGTAGAAACTAGAAAAAAAGTAAAAGATTCACTGCAATGGGAAAAGATTAAAAGTGAAACTAGTAGAAGAGTTACTAAATCATCTCAAATAAGAACACCTGCACCATTAAACAAATGCCTGGGAAAATATAAAGTTTGATTTTTTTATTTGGATGACATAAAAGATCCACATGTTAATGATTTTGAATCTGTTGGACACAAATAATTTTCAAAAAATGGGAATACATTTTTTGATATAAATTTTTTTTTTTTAAAATGTGAACACTGAAAGAGAAACTAAAACAGATTTAAATGAAATTACTGAAAAACTGAGATACTATCATCTTGCTAGAGAAAAAAAATAAATAAAAATTAAAAAAAATGTAGAGAAGTGTGCAATAAGTGAAAAGTAAAATGGATATTTATTTTTGTAAGAAAGCAAAGTATTTGGCAGCAGTAAAACATGACTGTGATAACAGATTTCATTGAAATACTATTCTTTGGAGAAAATAATTTTTATGTATATCACAGATAGTGATATTCTGATAGTGATGCCACAATTTTATTTAATATGAAATAATAATGAAACATGGTAATTAGAGATAAAAAAAGCATGAGAAAAAATATAACATCAGAATATTAAAACCTTCTTTATCAAAATATAAGAAAATGGAATTGATAGTTATTTTGCCTGTCTTTATGATTATCTGGAGTTGAGTATTGATAATGTCATGATACATTTCTTGAGAAAATATTTACTTTGGACTGAATACTCATGTATGCATGCTTACAAAACTATTTTTACTCAGATAGGTTAATCATTATATGTATATTTGAGAAACTACTACTCTTCTGGTGGATAGTGTCTCTGTTGAGTTTTCTGAGAATTATTGATGAATTATTTAAGTATTTCTGGTGGTAATAATATTATTACTATTTTTATTCATCATCATCATCATCATCATCATCATCATCATCATCATTATTATTATTATTATTATTATTATTATTATTATTATTATTATTAATATTATTACTATTACGTTTCAATAAAGGTTTTATTGATGTCAATGGTTTACATAAGTTTACATCTAGAAAATTTCAAATTTAACATACAATGAGTAATATTAGGGTAAACATATATAAAGTAATTTAATGGTTACACTTTGTGGTTAATGGACTATAACAATATAAAAAATAAAAAACAAAAATAATCAGAGTTCTAAAGTTTGATGAGCTTATTTAGTTTTGTGGGCATGTCTTTTTGAATGTTAGTTGTATGATAGTTTTTTGCAGCATTCACAGCATTGATGGTTGCCTTAACAATGACCATGTTGCTGCATATAAGTGGGGGTTGGTTATTATTCTGTCTCTATTTTTAATGTATAAAAATTTGTTGTGAAATGTAGCTGGGTGTCATCTGGTATTATTGCCAATTAAGAAAGTACATCTGGTGCACCAGTATACATATAGTACAAATGTGGCTGCCCTAATGCTAGGTATTGATCTTTCCTGAAAAGCTACCATTATGTGATTAATGATTGTACCCAGTTTTCTGTAGGTGTTACACATCATCTGTCATGTTTGGTTAAGTGCTATACATTGATAAACAATGTGGTCCAGCATTCTTCTGCTCGATGGCAGACTCCATAGAAAGGGTCAATAGATCTATACATTCTTTTATGATAAAGAAAGTGGGTTGTTGGCAAGGCAATGAGATTCATTTTAATGATAAAATCAGAAGTATTTGGGCTCTAGAGCCCATTTTTTATATTCCTTGAGTAGTTTCTTGTTGTTAATTCCTAGCATAGGTTGTATAATATTAGTATCTGTTTTTCTGTTCATTAAACTGTAAATATCTCAGTATGAATATTTATGCAAATACTGTTCTGGAATCCTATTTGTGATTTTGCATTGGTATATAATGTTAGTGAAAAAAAGAATCTTTTGGAGGTGGTCTATCTGTTGGAGTAACTTCTAGCAAGTGGTTAATTTTTGAATATTTGGCAATTTAATTCCTTAACTTTTGTAGATGGAAAAATGTTAACGTTGTACAAGCCAAGTCCATTCTTTATTAGGGGTTGGCTAAGTTTTTTTGTGGAATTTGCTATTGTTTTTCTGGCCCAAAGTAGTTTATTATATATGGTTTTAATTTTTGAAATAAATGCCTTTGAGAATGAAATAACTGGTACATAGTATGTTATTTTGGTTGTGATAAGCTGGTTAATTAACTGTACTTTGGAATACAGTGAAAGATATGCCTTGGACAAGGAGTTTATAATTTTTGTGGCTTCTTCTTTTAGTTTATTTTGGATGTGACATCTCATTTCCGTAATTCCCATATGAAATGGGAACCCAAGGGATGAGTTTGGTTTTGATTTGTAAATTGATGTACATGGTTTACCAGTGTATAGTGACCAGGCTGTGGTTTTTGACAGATTAAACTTTAATTCGTATTTCTGTGAATATTCTTGTAATATTTTTTGGAGTTGTATATTTGTTTTTTTGATGTCAGGAATATGGTAACATCATCCATATAGGCAATGCATGTAGTGCACTGTGTTGTGTCTGGTATCTTGATTCCAATAAATGCATCTTGTATGCTTTTAATAAGGGGATTGATGTAAAATATAAACAATAATGAACTCAGAGGGGATCCTTGGGATATAGATTTGGTGGGTGTGAAAGATGGTGAGTTTCTTCCATTTAAAGTTATATGGATCTCTCTGTTCAGAAGCAGGTTTGCAATTATATATAGGTGTGTTCTAGGAATTTCTGTGTCTTTTAGCATTTCCAGAAGTTTATATATATTGACTGAGTCAAAAGCAGCTTCTATGTCAAGCTGCACAACAATGGGTCCGTATTTTTTCCACTGTTTTACTGTGGCTAGAATTGCTTTGAAGAATAAGGCTGCTTCTGTTGTTGAAGAGTTCTTCTTAGCATATTGTGCTTCAGAGATAAGTGGCATTATATATGGTTCAATTTCATCTTTAATAATTTTCTCAATAATTTTGATCAGCAAAGGCCCCATAGATATTGGTCTGAAGTCTTTAATGGGTGGGATAATTGCTTTCTTTTTATTATAGGGTACTATGGCTATTGGATAGACACCCTCCATGGGCTGAATTAGTTGTGTCAGATGGTTTGCTAACTGACACAAATATTCTGTTGTAAATTTACTTAGGTGCTTTAATATAAACAATGGGACACCAGGACTACCTGGGTGACAAGAGTTTCGAATGGTATTCAGTTTTGATGTAAATAGATCATTTGTAAATGGGGTTTTTATCTCTGGTGGGCCAAACAGATTATGTGGTATTTTATATGGTTGTTTTTTTGTAATTTTTGCTTAAAATATTCAAAAATTGGCATAATCACATTGTGTCCTGCATATGTTCCATTATTTGTATATAGTGCCATTGGCACTTTTATGCCTGGTTAGTTCCCCAGTGCCCATCTTATATAATCTCTTGTCTAAGTGTGTGGCCTGGTTAGGCATATCTTGCTTTTCTTTATCTTCAGATAGCTTTCGAGTTCATCACGTGCTTTATTGTATGCATGTGTAAGCTTGAATATATACTGCTCGGTGCAGTGTTATGGGTTAATCATGATTATTCTCTGGTGCAACTGCTCTGCCAGAGATAAAAGTCTTGATGGTGGAGGTTGTGTTCTTGTTATATGGTTGATGTTAAAGGACAGCATTCCCATAAATGCAAGATATTTCTGAACTGGGTTCAAAGTCATATCTTTGATTTTGTTTAGCATTATGTAAGTCTCAGAGAACAGAAATTCAGGAGTTGTTTCTGGGAGTAAAACTCTTATTGTTCTTGTAAGTGGAAAGAGTGATATTTGAATTTGAGAGCAATCAATTGTGACTATTTGAGCTGAGTGATCAGAAAAAGTTGAGGGAGTTAGTTTTATTTTGATAAGGTGGTGAAGCATTGGAGAATAAAAGCACAGATCAATAAGTGAAGAGAAGTGACTATTGTGGAAAGAGATGGCATCATTTGGCAAAAAACCTTGGCCACTCATTAGTGGTATGTTTATTCTATGAAGCCAATGTTGTGTAAATTCCTGATATTTTACATTAAAATCTCCAATTAACATGGTTGGGTTTGAAGTTGTAGCTAACCTGCAATTAATGTTTGCAATTATGGTATCCATTTGTTTTTATCCTGGAAAGGCATATATACAAAATACAGATTTATTGATATGCTTTTTTGGTTGAAGGTTGCAATTAATAAGTTCAAGTCAATGTGAATTATTTTGAAAGTTGTGAATGGGCAATTTCTAGCAGTTATGAGTCTGGTGCCAGCTGAGGGAGAGGAAGAGTCTCTGGAGCATGCACAAAAACCTTCCATATTTAAATGCTTGGCTGGGTCAGTTTGTGATCGAGCATAAATTTTTGTCTCAAGTATACCAAGAAAGTGTGGTTGTATATCCTTGATCCAGTGCTTTAACATTAATTTTTGAGGTTGAGTTCAAAACCCTGACATTGATTGCCGCAATTTTTATTTTCATTATATATTGTTTTTTGGTTGAGATTTACATGTTAGGATTGATCTGGTGTTTCTACCCATTCATTCTCATATTCCATTTCCAGATTTTCATGTAGTTGTAGTGTTGTGATCAGCAAGGCTAAGGTTGGATTCTGTTATTTTGATTTTTTTGGGCCCTCTGTTTTTCTTTGGTGGGCAGCCTGGTCTTCTCCTTTGTTCTGTGTTAGCTTTGGTGATTTGAGGCATATTTGAAGTGATAGCTTCCATAATTTCCATTGTTGTGCTATTTTTAATATTGGGTGTTTGGTGTTATATATATATATATATATATATATATATATATATATATATATATATATATATATATATATATATATATATATATATATTCTCGATCACTATTACTGTGTAAGTTTATTTGTTCTTTTATTATCTCTTTTTCATCAATATTTTTGGTAGGCTGAGTTAGATTGTGCTCTGTTTTTTCCATTGTAGCCTCTTGAGGCTGTTGACTTTCTGTTTTTTTATCAGTGGGGGTTTAAATTCTATTGTTTGTTTTTGTTGATAAAGAATTTCAGATGTTGGCAATGTGTGTGCAGTTTTTTTATTATTCAATTGCTGTTGAGCTGTGGGTTTTTTTTATTAATTCTTTCTTGTTTATTAGTTGGTTTTCTTATCTGCTTTGTATTGTTTGATTCCTGTTGGTGAGCTTCTCTTGGTTGATCTTCAGTACTCGGTTGGTTTTTCTGGTTCTTTTTGGTGTTGCAATCGGTTGCTAAGTGTCCAGTTTCACCGCACGCAAAACAACTTGGCCTGAATCCTTTTATGTGAATGGTCAGTATTGCATTTTGGTCAACTATTTGTGTGGGGATAACTTCCAGGTTTACACTGTCATTTAGCTTTATTTTGAAATGAAAATTGTTGCTGAAAACCGGGATGGAGGTGTCAGATAAGTAGATTTGTTTTATATAAATAGCTTTGCCAAATGACTGAATTAATTTTTGAAAATCTTGTATAGTATATCCAAAATAAGTGTTTGTAATTATTCCATTACAATAGTTTTGCAAGCTTTGATTGACTATTATTAGCGCATAACTTCCTAAAGTTTTTACTTGAGTTTGAAATCTTGTACGCTGATGTTCATTGAAAAACTGAATTGCAATGTATCGCGAGTTTGGATGCTCTCCAATACTAGAGACTGTATCCCACATTGCTGTTGCTGTCAGCTCTTTGTAAAGAAGCTCTCTGGGGAATTTATAAAGTGTTAAATTCCTATCAGTGACTGCTAACACCAGTGATCTCAGTGAAAATTTTTTTTGGAAAGTTGCGAATAGTTTTTTAGGGATGGTGCTGTTGAAATTAACATTTATTTCTTGCAGTTCATCTTGATTCCATATCATTGGGGAGGGCTCCTCATTATTGTTGTCGATAAGGTTTAAATTATTTATGTCGGCTTGATTTACCTTCCTAAATCTTGCTGCCTGTGGTAATGTTGGACTTTTTTCAATGCTGTGTGGCTGCTGGTTTATTTTTATTACATTTGTGTAAGTTTTTGAATTAGTCGCAGTTTCCATTTTATCGCTGTTTGTTTTGTCGCAATTCATATCATTATCTTCTTGACATGATGCCATGCTTGCTTATGATGTTAGAATTTATTTTTAGTTATGAACGACCGTATTACTTATTTTTTTGCTGGAAAACAACTGTTCAGTAATCTGCCATCGCTGTCTTTATCTGTCATAGTTATATATCACAGTTTTGAAGTATGAAAACAATTAGAATATGGAAAAAAAAGATTTTAATAAGACCTTCATTCTTGATGACTTAGGCATACATGCGCATGCACATTCTTATTATTATTATTATTATTATTATTATTATTATTATTATTATTATTATTATTATTATTATTATTATTATTATTATTATTATTATTATTATTATTATTATTATTATTATTATTATTATTATTATTATTATTATTATTATTATTATTATTATTATTATTATTATTGTTGTTGTTGTTGTTGTTGTTGTTGTTATTATTATTATTATTATGATGATGATGATGTAATTAGAGTGACACTATGGCAGTAGATCCAATATATAGCTTTAGTTTAGTCAATTTATTTTGGATTTTTCAATCTAAATTAAAAGTGTTAGTATCTCTCAATTCTAATGCATGGTAAATCACTTCTGGAGTATCTTTCGGCATAATTGTACATGCAATGGACCTAATCTGGGGAGGGGAGTAATACAGCAATAATGATAGCAGCAATATCCATAACAAAAACATTATAAGGGAAATTTGATTGATTATTATTAGATAAATAGCATGAGCAGTACTATGTAACTAGACATTCCAAAAAAAGAAATTCATATCTTTTTTTATGTTTGCAGTCTATTGATGACCAAGAAATGTAACATAATAAAAATAAAAGTTCAATTATGAAAAATAAAAATGTGTATTCTAATTTCATTGTTTTATTATTTTAGGAAAGGACATAGTAATAATATAAAATTAGCCATGTAAGCTGAAGATTTATATTATAAACTATCTTAAATCCAAATAGACAAATAGAACAAAAATTTTTAACACACAAAATAAAAAATAATAATAGAGATAAAAATTTATTTTATATTAAATGCTTTTCTTGACTGTGCACCAAAAATAAAATTTTTTTTTCTTCAACCACAATTGGGATTTTTAGATTTAACTTGAAATAAAAACACAGGGGGTCCAGAAATTAATTAAGTCAATCCATTGTTATAAAAAATAGGGATTGACTTAGGTTCTGGATCCCCCAAGCTTTTATCTCAAGTTAAATTTAGAAACCTCACTTGTGGTTGAAAAAAAAAGTATTTTTTCCCCATTTTAGTGCCCAGTCAATAAAAACAAATAATATAAAAAAATATTTATTTCTATTATTTTTAATTTGTAGCTTTCAAAATTTTGTAACGACTTTTTTCTTAAGAAATTTATCTGTATATTATTAATTCAAATTTGCAAAATTATCTCTAAAATCTTTAAAAAAATTATTACTAGAGAAATTGCTAATATTTTAGAATTCTTAAAAAATTATAATGCCAAAAAATGTCTTTTATTCAATATGTATTAATTTTTTCTCATTGTATATATTTAAACAAAATTTAATGTTAACACTTTGTCCATTATAATTTAAGGTATGAAAAACTATTTCATATTTTTCATCACTTATATGTACATATAATAATACATACTAAATATGATATATACATAAGGGTATACAATTTAACTTATAGCAAAAATATCTACTGATATATATATATATATATATATATATATATATTTATATATATATATATATATATATATATATAATAGAAACACGATTGCTCCATCCTCATAAACGAATAGTAATGAATCAAGCCTCACGTTTTACGCATCAAATGGAATAGAATGTACTCTTCAACAATAATCATCAGTTAACCAAGCCCTAATGATGGTGTGCCAAATGTAATAGAAGGCATAAATCATCTGATCTAAATAATATAAACATAGCATATCATACACATACACTGAGAAAAGAATGCCCAAAAACGTTGGAGACAACAAATGTAATAGTATACCTGTCACCAATAGGAAGTGATAAATGTAATGGATTGCCAATATGGCAAGTCATATAGATATAATGAAAAAAGAAAGCTCCAAACATGGAATGACAAATGTAATAGATTGGAATATATATATATATATAAAGATCTTAACAATTTAAATATATATATATATATAAAGATCTTAACAATTTAAATGGATCCAATCATTAGGAAAGCCAAATATAATAGATAGTATAATCTAAATAAAGAAAGATAAAATTGTCCCAATCATCGAGGAACCAAAATGTAATGGATAACATTATCCCAATTATATTTAACAAATTACTTATCTGCCCTTCCAACTAGCTATATATGAAATAAATCAAAATTGTACAGAGCAATAATGAAACCTATCATTCCTATTTATTCTCAGGGTGAATTTGACTAACTAACAAAATATACATACCAGAAACAAAGGGAATTTTATTGAATCTAATATACACATTACATAAGTAAACTTATGTATATCTAAATATATCAATGAACATTGACTTGTATAAGTGACTTCAAAACTAAATAATAATTAAAATATGAAATTATTCTCCATTAAGTTATGAATTTAATAAACTTCAGAATGACTCTGGCACTAAAAAAATAAGAATAAAATATTAATACTCTTCTAAATAAAATACAAACACATTACTTATAAAACAAATGGTACATTCTTTATTTCTATATTATGGTTTGATTTTTAAGTAGTATCAGTATTTTAAATTTTTTTAAAATACAAACCTAAATACAAAAAAAAATACTTGCAATAAGTATATATATTAAATGAACAAAGCAATATTCATACTCAATAAGTATACATTAATATAAACACAAACCAATATTTATATTTTCCAAATATTCAAATTTAAAAAAAAATCAAATAAATAAAGGTATATTATATACAGAAAATATATGAATTGTTGTTTAAGTTTTGCATAAGAGTTATTATATGAAGTTAAAATGAAAATAAATAAATAAATAAATAATTGACTGGTAAAATATTGTAAAATTAATAAAGTAGATAATATATATGCTCTCAAATCTAGCTTAATCAATTAAATATCACTAAATCAAAAGAAATCATCAAAATTTACTCCACTACATTATAAACAGGTTTACATATTATTTCCACTTTTGAACCATGCTTAGTACTACAAGCACCGGATATTTAAGTTATTATCTCTAAAGAGAATCACTCAAGCCTATTAATATAACATATCTTTGACTATTCAGTCATTTAGTGCTAACTTATAACTTAATATGAATATGGAACTTATTTCACCTCATTTTGTTATTTGTTATCTTATATACGTACACACACACAAATATAATGATGATTTCTAACTGATAGGTAACCTTCAACAATCAACTCAATCTATGATCCATCCCTAAGAACACATCTAATTATCAAATAAATAAAAAATATTAAAAGAAGATATATAAATAGTAAAATATTTTAGATAATAAAATTTGTAAAGACAAATCTCACTTATTAAAAAAAAATATATAATAACCCATATGCAATCTAAACTAATACACTGTATTTTTAAATTTTAAATACTTAGTGTTGATTTTGACATTTATAAAATGTTTTTTTTTAAACAAGACACTTAAATAGAACAGAATTATACTTATAAAAATGTTTCATTTTTATAATAAAAACAACAACAAAAGACTGAATATCATCTCAAAAATATCTATATAAACATATCATTTACATTAATAAAATTATTTATTACCTTTTCAAAGTTCAACTTGTTCAGTAGTTTTATTTTCTTGTATTTTTTTAATATTTGAATGCATTCTAGCCAAGGTTAAATTTTGAAGAAAATATCATGTTAATGAAAATTATTAGTTTCAAAACACACACACACACACACACATATATATATTCTATTTTTTTAAGATTTCTCTCCATTGTAGATTCCTAGATAGCTATATTAAATTTCAGCTTAAGATGCGATAAAATTCATATGTTTTTGCTTAGTTTTTCTTTTTAAATTAATCTGGGATAAAAGAAAAGAAAAGGCACAGTCCCTTGACTGTGATTTATATATTATTTAGCTGACCATTGTTTATGTGTTTACATACAGTAGTTTATCCAATTATCTTGACAAATAAAGATACTGAATATAAAAGTACAATTAGCTTTTTCTCCTTCAGTGTCTTTTAATAACAATTTTAATAATGGCGATCTTTTCTGTTGTTGTTGTTTTTCACATGCAACAGAACATGCAGTCTTGATAACCATTGTTAACATATTTTTTTAAACAATAACATTCAAAATAAAAATATTAATCATATAAAAAAATATTAAATCAAAAATTTATTTGATACCTTTTAAAAAAAATAGATAGATAAATAATAAATAACAACATTGTATTTTTTAAATCATACCTTAAAATAAAATAATCTTTTTTTATAATTAACCATTTATATGTTTTTTTTATTTATAATATTGATATACACTGTAATAGTACCAGAGGTCGCCTCTAGCTTACCACTCGTTCAGTAATAATATAATAAATATGATGTAGCTAGAATTATATGGAAAGGAGTTGCAGTAGCAGGGTTAACATATGGTAATGATGCATTATATGTTAGTAAAAAGATATTAGATTATTTAGAAAAAGCTCAAAGGGAAGTAGGAAGACATGCATTGGATGCAGAAGTATGGACAGCAAGGGAGGCAATTCAAGGAGAAATGGGATGGTCAAGTTTTCATATGAGAGATGCAAAAAGTAAAATGAAAATGTTTGGTAGATTGCAGTTTATGGATAATAAAAGAATAGCTAAAATAGTATTTAATTGGGTTATGAGTAAAGGGCAGGTAACAAGATGGGTGAGAAAGGTAATGCGCTATGCAAAAGATTTGGATAAAGAATTTATATCAGTATATTTGTACAAAAGATGGGATGATTGTGTTAAGAGGATTATTGAGTGTTATAGTAGTAAGGAATGGGATAAAAAGATCGGAAGAGCACTGTGTAAAGACGAGGGAATTAGAGAGATGGAGAAATAGTATGGAGAGTAAAAAGAGTTTAAATATATATAGAAATAAACAGAATATTAGGTGTGAGTTAATATATGATAATAGTAAGGAAAGTAGTTTATTGTTTAAGGCTCGAACGGGATCTTTAGCTACAAAAGAATATACATGTAAATGGAAAAATATGGGTGATTTATTTTGTAAATTATGTAAGGAAGGAATTGAAAATATTAGGCATTTGTTAATTGAATGTAAATGTTTGAAAACAGAAAGGGTACATATAATGAAGTTGTGGAAAAATAAATATAAAAAGAGTGATTATACAGAAAGTGAATTATTGGTTTTTATGCTGGGTTTGGGAAAAGATAAGGGGGATTTAGATATAAAGGTTATAGAGTTGACAAAAATTATGTTGTGGAAATGGGATAGAGCAGATTATGGGTAAATTTAGAGTGGGGAATGTAAAAGAAAGTGGTTAACAGGTTTATCTGAGCATAATTGCTGAGATATTCTTGACTTCGTTTAAGGAGAAGCCATAATACATCACATCACATCACATCAGTGTATTAATATGATAAAAGAGGTGAGAAAGTGTTTTCAAAGTGTAGATAGTCGAAGAATAGTGGGTGGAGAAAGTAATAGTGTAATGGAGATAATTAGTCAAAGAATAAATAAGATAGAGGAAGAATTGAAGGATGTAGAAGTAAAATTAAAATCATTAGAGATAAAATGTGAGGAGATAAAGGAATTATTGAGTAGGAATGATAAGGAAGAAATAGATAAGGAGGACCAGAAGGTATTAGAAAATGTTATAGATAGAGCAGAAAAAGTAGATTATGAAACAGTATTGATAGGAGATTCACTAATTAGAGAATGTGGGGATATAATAGCAAGGGAAAATAGAAGTAGGTATGTAAGAGTATGTTTGCCTGGAGCTAGAATTAGGGATGTAGCAGATAAAGTTAAAAAACAAGGTAGTAGAGATGTATATGTTATGGTGGGGACTAATAATTTATTAGAATCATCAGAGAGAATAATGGATGAGTATGTAGATTTGATTAGGAATTTGATTATGATTAAAGGAAGAGTAGGAATAGTTGGATTATTACCAAGGTTTGACAAGAGTTATTTGTTAGATAGGGCATGTTCTATAAATGAGAGATTGAAAAAATTGTGTGAGAGAAATAATGTTATGTTTGTGGATGTGTGGGATTGTTTTATTGGAAAGAGAGAGTTATATAGTAAAGATGGGTTGCATTTAGGAAAACAAGGAAGTGAAGTTTTAGGGAGTTTGATTTATAAAGAATTTTTTTCGGGAAACTTATAAAGGGGGGTGGGTTTTTAAATTGTAATATTATTAAAAAGAATGGATGGAATATAAGAAGTAAGCAAAAGGAATTTGATTTTGATATAAATATAGATATGGAGAAGGAATGGGTTTGTAAAATTAATGGTAAGAAAGTAATTTATAAATGTAATGGAGAAGAAAGAATTAAAAGAATTTATAAAAGAGTAGTTAGGAAAGAAGAAATTGTTAAAATTGGGTTTTTGAATATGCAAGGTGGTAGGAAACCAGAAAAGTGGATGGAATTAAATAAAACAATTGAAAATGAAGAGCTTGAGGTATTAGCAGTAGTGGAAACACATTTAAGAGAAGAAGAAGAACCTATTTTGGAACAGTTGGTATGGCAGGGTATAAATAGAAAAGAAAAAGAAAAAAGGGGTGGTGGTATAGGTGTTATATCAAAAAAATATTTAAATATTGTTAAATGTCAAGAACACTTGTGGTTTGAAATAAGGTTGGGTAGACAAGAATGGATGGTGGCTATAGTTTATATAGCTACTGGAGATAGTCAAATTATATTGAGTGGAATAGTAACATATACGAATGTTTAGTTAAGGATATACAAAGTTTTAAAGCAAAGGGGAAGAGAATAATGGTTATAGGGGATATGAATGGACATATTGAAGAAATTGATGATGTAGATAATAAAAATGGACAGCTTTTGAAGAATTTTTGTCAGAAAGTGAATTTGAGTATTGGAAATTTATTAAATATTTATGAGGGAGAATCATCTCATGGTCCAGAAATAATATATTTCACACAATAGATTATGTATTGGTAGAGAAAGAGGGAATAAATAAAATACGGAAAATTAAGGTATTTGATAATGAAGAAAAAGTATGCACTAGTGATCATAATTTCATTGTAATTGAAATGGTTAGTAATGTGATGGAGAATAGAAATAAAAGTAGAAATAATAGTGAAAGATGTGGATGGAGAGTAAGTGATAAGAATAAGTTGGAAGAGTATAAAATACAAGTTGAAGAAATAATGGAAGAGTGGGTTGGGGATGAGTATAAGGATTGGTGTAAGGAAGTAGAAAAAGTTGCAAATAGGGTTTTAGGTGAGAATATTGAAAAGAATAAAAGTAATAAAAAATTAAAATTAGTAAAAGTGTAAAAGAAAGGAAAGAAGCATGTAGAGAATATAAGTGTGCTATTAAGAATAAGGAAAGTGAAAAAGATATTAATGCTAAATGGGAAAAGTACTTAGAAAAGAAGAAGTTGGCTAAAATAGATATTTATAGAGAGAGAATGAAATTGAATAGTAAATTGTTGGAGGATATTAATAAAAGTGGAAGAGATGGAAGTAAAAAATTTTGGAATTATATTAAAAGGAGAAATGTAGGGGAGAGAGAGTTAGTATTACTAGATGATGAGGGAACTGAGTGTAGTTCTAGAGAAGATTTAGAGAGAATCTTAAATAGTTATGTAATGAATATAGAAAAGATGTTAGATGTGAATGATAGAATATTAGAAAATATGAAAGAATATAGTAATGGGAATATTAGTTTTTCAGAAAATGAACTAAATGAGGTAGAGAAGAAATTGAAAAGTGGGAAGGCAAGAGGTTTAGATGGATGGGCAGCAGAGATGGTAATGAATTTAGGATATAGGGCAAAGTAAAGTTATTATCCTGTTTTAATAAAATGGCACAGAATAGAGTTTTCCCAAGTAGTTGGAGTAATACAAGAGTAAGGTTATTATTTAAAGGAAAGGGTAAGGATCATAGAAAGTTGAATAATTATAGACCAATAGTGGTAACATCAGTTTTATATAAAGTTTTCTCGTATATGGTGGCTAGTAAAGTTGTAAAATGGATGGAAGGGAATAATGTAGTGGGTGAAATGCAAGGAGGTTTTTAGATTAGATAGGCATATAGGAGATAGTTTATTTGTAGTTACACAACTTATGGATATGAGTAGGAATGCAGATAAACAGTTATATATGAGTTTTATAGATATAGAGAAGGCATATGATAGAGTAAATAGAAATAGATTATGGATAAGTTTAGCAAATTTGGGAATGGATGAAGCTTTAATAGATATTATTAAGAAATTATATGAAAATAATTATTATATATATCAATTAGAGAATATAGAATCAATTAAAGTTAAAAATGGTGTGGACTAAGGCAAGGATGCCCTATGTCACCTATTTTGTTTGTGTTGTATTTGAGTGAAATGGAAAGAGCAATAGAAAGATTAGGAAGAGGGATAGAGATACCGTTAATAGGTAGTAAGGGAGTATATATTTTGTCAGGTCTTTTTTTGCAGATGATATATTTTTGTGTGCAGAAAAAAGAGAAGATATGGAAGTTATGTTGAGGACATGTGCAAGGGTGGGTAAAGAGATGGGGATTAAATTTAGTGAAGAAAATCAAATATAATGATGGTTAATACTGGGGAAAGAGAAGATGTAGAATTTTTATTGGGAGATATTAAGTTAAGTGTGGTGAATAGATATAGTTATTTGGGAATTATTTTAAGTAATCAGAAAAATTATTTGGATGAATGGGAGAAAAAATTGATAAATGAAGCAAAGAAAAGAAAGGGATTGATAAAGAAATTAACAGTATTTTCATATAATAAATATGATGTAGCTAGAATTATATGGAAAGGAGTTGCAGTAGCAGGGTTAACATATGGTAATGATGCATTATATGTTAGTACGGAAGACGCTCTTCCGATCTTTTAGAAAAAGCTCAAAGGGAAGTAGGAAGACATGCATTGGATGCAGAAGTATGGACAGCAAGGGAGGCAATTCAAGGAGAAATGGGATGGTCAAGTTTTCATATGAGAGATGCAAAAAGTAAAATGAAAATGTTTGGTAGATTGCAGTTTATGGATAATAAAAGAATAGCTAAAATAGTATTTAATTGGGTTATGAGTAAAGGGCAGGTAACAAGATGGGTGAGAAAGGTAATGCGCTATGCAAAAGATTTGGATAAAGAATTTATATCAGTATATTTGTACAAAAGATGGGATGATTGTGTTAAGAGGATTATTGAGTGTTATAGTAGTAAGGAATGGGATAAAAGAATAAATTTATTAATAAAGACTAGGAGTTAGAGAGATGGAGAAATAGTATGGAGAGTAAAAAGAGTTTAAATATATATAGAAATAAACAGAATATTAGGTGTGAGTTAATATATGATAATAGTAAGGAAAGTAGTTTATTGTTTAAGGCTCGAACGGGATCTTTAGCTACAAAAGAATATACATGTAAATGGAAAAATATGGGTGATTTATTTTGTAAATTATGTAAGGAAGGAATTGAAAATATTAGGCATTTGTTAATTGAATGTAAATGTTTGAAAACAGAAAGGGTACATATAATGAAGTTGTGGAAAAATAAATATGAAAAGAGTGATTATACAGAAAGTGAATTATTGGTTTTTATGCTGGGTT
This sequence comes from Epiperipatus broadwayi, assembly GCA_028023455.1. NCBI lineage: Eukaryota > Metazoa > Onychophora > Udeonychophora > Euonychophora > Peripatidae > Epiperipatus > Epiperipatus broadwayi. The sequence continues at coordinate 205 of JAQFVV010000440.1, read as the reverse complement.
TGGGAAAAGATAAGGGGGATTTAGATATAAAGGTTATAGAGTTGACAAAAATTATGTTGTGGAAATGGGATAGAGCAGATTATGGGTAAATTTAGAGTGGGGAATGTAAAAGAAAGTGGCTAACAGGTTTATCTGGGCATAATTGCTGAGATATTCTTGACTTCGTTTAAGGAGAAGCCATAATACATCACATCACATCACATCA